>CM036940.2:98206471-98483337 GCA_020352615.2 Yoshiicerus persimilis
TTTGTTGTCGCAATTTTGGTAATTCTTTTGCGCAAGAAAAGGATGCAGGTAATGAATATAAGCGTAATTGTATCAAAACGTATTAATTTTACTTAACAAATTATGTTTTTCATAAAAATGTATTAACTTTCTACTATTACTTTATGCAGGATGCCAATTTATCGCAAATCAGAGAAATTAAGGGTATCATTGAAGGTGTAGTTCCTTCCAGCCCAATGACAAACAATAATTACCGACACCAAAACAAACCAATGAATATTGACCCACTTCAACTTCCTTATGACAGAAATGATGAATTGCGAAAAAATTCTTTTGCCATTGGTAGGAGGGATACAAATATAAACCTGGCTTCTAATGTCTGAATATATTCATTGACACATACTATAAAGACGTTTCTTACGTAAATGTTTGCAGATGAAACGAAAAGTCTTGGAAAAGGAGAATTCGGAGAAGTCTTCCAAGGACGACTTTCAAATGTAGAAAATTACGTCGCATTCAAAACAGTGAAGTCAAAGAACTCTATCATTAATTTGAAGTCCCTTGCTTCAGAGTTAAAGATTCTTATTTATATCGGAAAGCATGAAAATATAATTCAACTTTTTGGAGCATAAACTCAAGAAATTGAAAATGGTAGCAAAAGTGTTAAAATAATGCTGTATTCATTTGCATAAGTAATTCTAACTTATTTAAGCTTTACAATATTTAATAGGCATTCTTTATGCCGCCATTGAACTGTGCGGACTTGGATCCCTAGAATTTTATTTACGAAGTAACAAGGGGCATTTCATGCAATGTCCTGTATTAAACTGCAATAACTTGAGAAATACTACAGGGTAATTCATTTTAAAGTTTTTATAGAAACACATTTTTACTTTTTTTTCTATTCACTTAACACTATCATAAAATGCTTGGATGCAAGAATAATTAAAAGAGCACCTCGAGATTTGCACAATAAAAACGTAAAGAATCTACAGGATATTAATACTGTTAATTCTCCAGTACTAATTCATTGCGAAATTTGAAACAGTAGCAACACGCTTTTTAACCGTACAAAATGTTTCTTAGGTATGCAGCAACAAATGGAACATTGCGCATTCCTTTGCACAATTCAATCAGATGCCTACTAAAATGGAGCACTGAAATAGCAAACGCAATGGATTACCTTAACTACAAAAAAGTTCGTTGTTATCATAATTTTTTTGATTTTTACTGATATTTTATTGATTTATTTACATTTATAAGTGTTAGAATTTTTAAAATAGTTCAAATTTTGAATATTTGCAAAATTATTTTTTCTTAGGTTGTGCATTCTGACTTGGCAGCCAGAAATGTTTTACTCACTGCTGATTTCATTGCAAAAATCACAGACTTCGGTTTGAGTCGCCGAACATATACAGCTACTGAATACAGAAAGAAGGGCCAAGATCCCTTGCCCTGGCGTTGGCTAGCTATAGAAAGTTTACGGAATTTGATTTTCACTTCTAAATCGGACGTTTGGTCTTATGGAATCGTTTTGTGGGAAATGTTTTCTTTGGGAGAAGTTCCCTATCCAGGAATGGATCTCACTAATGATTTTGTGTACAAATTGGAGAACGGCTTGAGAAATTCAATACCTAAGTTTGCAGATCGTCAACTGTAAGTTCATTTTTCATATAACAAAAACTTTTCGAATGTTTAAGATGTTTCGTTATTATTTCAGATACAACGTTATGTTGAAATGCTGGAATTCAAATCCCGACCAGAGACCTTCCTTTGCCTCACTGAAAACGTTGTTTGAAAACGCTTTGACATGCGAGAAATATACAGTCGACATAAAAGTGAGTCGAAATGAAATTACTTGTGCTGAAATTATTTTACCCATTTTTGTATTTTGTTTAGGATTTTGGATATCATCGGTTACCTTCGGAACCACTAACGAATTCGTTTCAAAGTAGTTACATTTGTCTTAATGAAGATGGAAATGATTTCCTATAGAATAGTTTACTAAAGAATAGAAATAAATAGAATAGTTTATAATACTCAAAGCAATTTCTAAGGTAATCAGTACGCCTTTGTCCACTTTTTAATTATTTCTTGTCATCTTGTTGATTTACAATTCCAAACGTTTTCCTATGTTTTCGCGAAATGCAAACTGGCTTCCATAAAAATGAACTGAGAATGAATATTGCTCTTTCTGCTTTTGATTTGGCTTCCGAGAAATTAAAAATGAATATAGTAGACACGGACTGCAGCGCTGTAACGATTTAGTGCAAACATCACAATGAAGGATATTTTCATTACCAAAGAGTCGCTATTTTCCATTGTACGTTTGCCTACAGTATGCAATCGCTAAAACATTAATATTGTTTGCAGATATTAACTTTATCTCAAGCCTCATTTTAATTAAGGTTTATCGGATGACCATCATTTACAAGAAAAGTTTTTCAAACCGAATATATGTCATTTTTATGAATAATGAGTCACTTTTACTAAAAGTTTGGTGTTTTAGAGTAGAGTAGAGTAGATGGAATAGAGTATTCAGATTCTTATGATTCCATGTTACTTATAACTGCTTATTTCCTTAATATTCAAACTAAAATGGTTGCTCTATTTTCTAAAATATGGAGAGTATTTCATCACGATGTTATATTGTTCCAAAACAATGTACAAAACACAATTTCTAAATTACAATTAAGCCACTTCGAATATCTTGGACTGTATATCAACATTGCGTCTACCGTCTGCGGTTCACCGTTTTCTTGGGATCATGCCGGACAAAGATTTGTGTTCTCAAAATCACATAATCGTTTCAAAGTGCTGGGAGTTTTGAACGTCATATTTGCATTCCAGATAGTGTTCCTGCATCTAAAATACATTCAACAGAATAATCCAAAGGTATTCGACACTTCTTCAATGACAATGGGATTTGTCGTTTTCATTGCTCATTTATTCTGTGCGGTGGCCATATTTAGCATTTCAACAAGAGCAAAAGATGTTCAGAATATTTTGAATTACTTGCAAACAGAAATAATTTCCTTCACAAACGGTAAGTTTGAAAATGTATTTTCTTAATTTGGTACAATAGCATTTGTACACTTGAGTTCCATTTAAATTTTATTCGGAATGGTCCCTGAGGTGTTATTTGGTGGAAATCCTGTATTATCTCAAAGTGCCCCCAAAAAAATTAATTAGAAAAATTCCCTAAACAATGCTGAAAGACAAAATATAAAATCACAAGTAAGCTTGCTGAGCACATTTTTGCTAACTATTTCTATGCAAAATTGGTTTTTTTGCCCTTAAGGTGCTGTAGGCGTTGGAATCAATATCAATGAGTCAATTTACATGAAATTGGAAGTTTGGATGTCAAAATTAATCATTCCAGTGTATTATTTCGCTGCTGGGCAAGGGGTGACTTATTTTGCTATTGTCCTGCAAAATAATTACCAACTCCAAAGTTCCCTATTGCATCAGATCCTACATTATGGAGTACTGCTCTCACAAATTATCGTATTACACTGTTCCACGTATTGGGGTGCTATATTGTACCAGTATTTCTTGACTGCTTTTTTACGGATATTTTATTGGATGCATCAAATAAGGTGATATACAGATATGATTATCAATGTTATTAATAAATACATTTTTAAAGTTACAACCTCATACAGTCAATTATACATTACAGATGCCGTAAATACGATATTGAACAACAAATTGGATTGTACAACCGAATCCGGATACTGAATATTTTATTCAATGAGAGTCTCCATCCCGTGGTATTTCCTGGTATTACCGTGACCGTGTATTTTGTTATCGTACTGGGTTGCTTTATTTCCATCAAGTTTTACCACCGTCTCGATTCTGTGGCATTTATTACTATACTTGTTCTAAGCATTGCAGCATTTATCGCTTTGACCATGTTATTAGTCTTTTGTGCGTCTATGTGGAAATCTTCCTCCAATTCACTGAGAACCATTCTTAATTCTGTAGCAATCAGGGCACAAAGTGGCACATTACTGGAACAAAAGGTATACATGTCACTGAAACCATTTGGTATCAGAATATCTCCTATCAGAAATGTTAAACACGACCGAGTTATAATATTCTACGGAGAAATGCTTTCACACATTACTACGCTTCTTATTAGCTACAAATATAGATAAATACTACTGTGAAAATTTACACTGCTTAGGAAGTTGAGGGTTCTCACAGCCCATTCTAACTGAATAGGTTACGCCAATTATTTTTCCCTGAGATAGTTTTTTGAATAATATATGAATGTAAACCAATTTAAATTAAAGTAGATAAGATATAACTTTTCTACATAGTTCTTATATGTAATACGTATATACCTATAATGTAATACTGCATCTATACTTATTTCAACTAAAATATTGTGAGACCAGACAAAGAATAACGACTTACTTTATCTACGCAGTTGGCTTAATTACTTTTATCGACTACGCCTAATATTTGAGTTTGATGTTTGATATTATGTTTGTATCATTCCAAGGCAGTGTTAACTGTCTATGTATAGTTATGGTTATTATATAAGACAATAGCAGGCTTGAATTTACTGACAGTAATTGTAAATGATTTATTAGAGAAAATAGTAAAATAATATTACAAGTCAATATTTTTGATGCTGTGCTTACTATGTATATTATAGGTATACTTATTACTCAGATTTTACAAATAAATTCAATACATTATTACTTTACCCCAAGTAGTAAATTTATGGTTTGGTCGACAATAATTGTCATGAAAGTAGGAAATGTTTCCTTTTTACAATAATAAAATGGTCCGATATCAGTGCGGAGCGATCTGAAGGCTTTTATCCTTTTTCTTGTTAACGTATTTACATGGATGCGGGAGCATTTCATTGGGAAGGAAGAAGAATATTCGTAAAGACATGATGCTCTTTTTAACACGAAAAGCTCACATAGGGTGAAATAAAGTGACGTTGTTGGCATAACGAGATAAAATGGCATTCCTAACTGATAATACAGGGAAACTATTGAAAAGTTAGAAAGAATATGTAGCATTCCACCACATGATTTCCAAAATGGGAAAGCAAAGTAGAATACTTCATTTCCCATTTTATTCACTAAATAGAACGTCCTGTAACATGATAATCTTAACTTCAACTGAATTTCTCGTTTTGGAAATCTCTGAGAAATGATGTCAGTAAATGTGGCTAATGACTCTAAATAGAAAAGCGAAAAAACAAACACGTTTAAAACAGAGAACACACCAAATGTCATTAGGTAAACGCTTAAAAGTGCTAGAAGTAATTTAACGTAAGAGCTTTTCGAAATGGACGGATAGAATAAATCCAGAAGAGGTTCAAAAGGATGCTCCTGAAGTAAGAAAATTGAAAATGGAGCAAGAAATGCTAAAATCGGAAATCCATGTATAACTGTGTGCAGAATCAGTCCAGTCAAATCGATCCGATTTTTCCGCTCAATCCATTTTTGCAATAGTTCTAAAAAATAAAGGAATTACTAAAATAGATTAACAATGCTAGTAACCAAAAATCTACTTTTTAACCCTTAAAATGTAATAATAATTGAAATTTAATTTAATCATTTAATATCATTTAAAAATGGTAGCATTTAATGTCCAAATTCCCCTTACCAGAGTATTTTCTGTCGAATTCCATGTAGACGTTAGCAAAATGGACAGCCTTTTCCAAGTGAAAAATATAGCCAAGATTTACTGACAAAGTTAGAACAGACGCAAAAAGAAACATAATGTTTAGGATTGTCAACACAAGGCCATATGGCGGAATACGTTGAAATAATTGTACGAATACAAAGGAGATGAGGTAAAAGGAAAACAGTATGAACAAAAAGTTATTAAAATACCACAAACTCAGTCGATACTTGTTTTGAACTGGTTTGAATTTACGAGTTCTTTGATCGAAATTCAATGGGCCGTGGTGTATTTTATCGCATAGGGAAAAATATTTAGCCAAAGCTGATCTTACTAAAATGGAACTCATTTTAATAAAATTCTATTCTATTATTATTAGTTGCGTTGTTTCTGGCTTAATTTGCAATATTGTCGAATAGCATAACACCAACTGACTAGAAGGTGAAACATTTGCGTACAAAATTTTCCCAACCAAATTTAACATATTATATTTACCAGGAAATCCTAATTTGCTTAACTTATAAATCCCGGTAAACAACATAATTAGGAAACTGTCCTTTTCCTAGTAATTTTTAATAAAACATTCTTTCAATTCTTATACCTACTAATAAAATGGAAGTTCTTAGATAAATCACTAACAAACTTAGATAAACATTACTATTTAAATGTAAAGTAATAAAGTAGGAAACGCAAAAGCCTTGTTGTCTATGTACAGCTAGCAATAATGAGTTACTATTTCAATAGTTGTGGAAAATAAAACAATAATTTAATGATAAAATCTGTTTTGGCAAGTAAAGTACAGATGTTGTGATCTGAATCTTATAATTATAAAATATAGCTATCATGAATAGTATCGAGCTTTCAATATTTCTAACAACCGAACATCAATTGGACTAGACGTATAAACTGATTACTATAACAAAATAAATTTAAAATAAATAACTGAGCCGTAGAATAATACATACATGTACACATGTCACCGTCTCTGAGAGAATCCGGTCCCTGAGAGAATCCAGCCAAAATTTATATGCCAATAACTTTGTCCCTGCTAATGATAAGAAAATGAAAATTGGTACACAAATTGAAACAGAAATAATCTACATTTCCACCAAATTTCACTCTCACAGCTCTTACAGAAAACAAATTATTAACGAATTACTTGAAATAGTCAGTCAAATACTTCATTTTAGGATGTTATTCATTAATAACTTTTTTCCTTTACGAGCTGTGAGAACGAAATTTGGTGAAAACGCAGATTATTCTGTATACCTCTTTTAATTTGTGCACCAATTTTTATTTCCTTACCTTTAGCAGGGACAAAGTTATTGGCATATAAATTTTGGCTGGATTCTCTCAGGGACCGGATTCTCTCAGGGACTGTGACACATACACTACAGCAAACTTGACTGGACAATACATGGAGTATACTTACATATAGGTAAATTTTTTTAAAAGAATTATAAAAAGGCGTTCATAACATTATAATTTATAAATTATTTTAAGGATGATATGTAGTATTAGCAAAATCATGGATGATGTTATTGAAGAATAAAAATATTGTTTGCATGAATTTTTACAATAATAATAAATTAATGTTTGACATTCCTTTATTGTTTTATTGTTCATTTAAAGTACGTCAAACAATTACTGCTTTTATCGAATTACTAGGCATTCTAGTATTTAGAACCCATTACTGAGCCTAATAAGACTTATAAAGAGATATTAGCCGTTCCCTTTCAAAATACAGGTTAGCTGAGTGATATGGAGCCTAATATTTGAAGCATTCACTTATACCATGTAATAATGCACTCATTACACTTAATAGCATTATACTTATATAAATAGTTTGACATCTAAGCTTGTATATTTATATTTCTAATTTACATGACATACTATATGAGATGTAGCTATGACAACAATTTGAGAAAATTAATTTTGAAATAATTTTTTAAAATGTAACAATATGAACAGCATGTGAAAACGGGGTATACAGGTTGGGAGTACCCCCAAGTGTAAATCGCTTTGTAGCACAGACGTGGCAAATGAATAAATATTTTTCAGTCAAATGGTAATTATTTCAGTGTATTCCTTCTATTCACTTCGTAATTTTTTATTCTTCTCTTCAATACTTTTTCAATTTGGACGTTATTTAAGATAACGATTTAACTATATATAATATTTATATTTATATATTTGGTAACCGGAATATTGCTCCCGAGACGTTTTGCTCCCCGGGAATTTTAGCTCCCCGCGTGGATTGCTCCCGCGTGAACTGCTCCCCGCGTGAGTTGCTCCCCTCGTGATTAGCTCTCCTCGTTATTTGCTCCCCTCGTTATTTACTCCCCGCCCCATTTGCTCTCCCCTCCACATTCTTCTGACCTGGATTCTTCAATTATCATTACTGAAGAAAATTTAACTAAAGTAAAAAAATGGAAGGTAGGTGAAGGACAGGAAGACGAAATTGGTCACGAAATTCATAAATACTTACGTACAGTTAGCACTTTTGTTAGAAGAAGCCCGCTCGCTTGGCCTATCCTCAAATTGCTATAAATTATAGTCTTCCTTGTTAAGATAATATGAAAATATGGTGTCCATATTCTCCATATTATAAATTTCGTGACCAATTTCATCTTCTTTTCCTTCACCAACCTTCCATTTTTCGACTTTAATTAAATTTTCTTCAGTAATAATAATTGAAGAATCCAGGTCAGAAGAATGAGGAGGGGAGAGCAAATGGGGCGGGGAGTAAATAACGAGGGGAGTAAATAACGAGGAGAGCTAATCACGAGGGGAGCAACTCACGCGGGGAGCAATCCACGCGGGGAGCTAAAATTCCCGGGGAGCAAAAGGTCTGGGGAGCAATGCTCGTGTAATCATATATTTTAACTAGACACTCACTAGCCAAATTGGTGCTCGTCTTGTTGATTTATATAATTGCACATTCCAGAAATATAAATATCGGAGAACCAATTTAAACGCATTTGATTTCCAGCAACTCCTAGTAACCTAATTAATGCCTTAGCTAATAATGAAAGGCTGGCGGCAATACTGGCAAATATTCCACCCCCGGCTGCAAATCCTCCCAATCCCGGGTGGGCAACTGCCGTCACATCTTCCGCAGTAAACCCAGCAGCTTCAAATGCAGTTTTCTAATATATGAAATATGAGATTAAATCAAATGTGTCTCACAGATGTAAAAATTGCACAATACAATTTTGTACATTTGACTCACCAAATAAATAAAATATTTACATATTGATTTCAAACTGAAGCTAGTAGTGGGAGGATCGTTACAGCCATCGGTATTGCAAGTGTAGATATATGTCTTAAATGTACTTGAACTTGGAATTCTAGTTTCAAATCCAGTATTCTGCTTTAATACACAACCACGCACTATCAAATTTTCTTTGCCTTTGTAACGTTGTGCACCAATTACAATGCAGGAAAATTCCACATTTTCTTTCCTGTCAGCATTGTTTATGTTCAAGTCGGAATACTCCTTTGTAAAATATTCTTTTAAATCTGAGATAAAAGGAATTAAGCAAAATTATATTTTAGTGAAACAGACAGTCCAACCCAACCCTAATTACTCCAGTATGTCTCTGACTTCTCAATGTTTTTTAAGAATCTCGCAGTACTCAGTGTACTTTGATTGTAGAATTCTATAAGTTCCACTGAAAAATGCTCACATATTTCTTAGGAAATTCTACGGGTGAATAGATTCGGACTGATATGAATATAAAATACAGAAATATATAGAAATAGGTAATAGAACCAGTGAAATTAACTACCATTTGATACATCAATTGGTGTAGTACACTCCTGCAGATATACTTTGGAAGCTTCGTCACAATCGTGGTCATTTCTAGCAAAGACATCAGTTGAGTGGTAAAATTGGTAGCACTGTAGTCCTGCAAACCCAAATAATTTATAGAGGAATAAAACATCAAATCATAATATTTATCTTAAAATTGGAAAACCAAATTACCGTAAACGCCGCAAGGAAACGCCAGAACACATAAGAAAATGTAAAATGGTATCATTTTTGGCAATTAAAGAGGAGAGTATTGAAGTTAATAGATATTTAGTCTTGATTTCTTCAACTGCAAAACTCAAAATGAAGGAAACAAAATATTTCAATAGTTTTCAAGCCAGATTTAGGTTACTTTATTAAATGACCCGGGCAACTGAGAAACAGTGAAAATTCTGTGAATAAGAATATGTCATTCAACAAGTAAAGATATTGTAAAGAACTCGTACTCCATGTGTATATAAAGTGGACTTAAAATATATCAAGTTATGTGCATTTACATCTAGTGTACAAGTGTCTGATGCATAGATCATGTAATTATATGATATGGCAGAAACTGTAATGCTATTTGCATAAAGTGCAAATATGTATTGGCAGCTGATAAGTGATAAGTAATATTGGCATTACTCAAGATAGGGAAAACCGCTTTTTTCAGTTGCATATAACCAATACCAGAAATTTTTGGGGCAAGTACACGTTCCTATAACGCTAAAACACAAGTTTTATAACACAAGTCAAAACTTGTGTTTATGGCCCGTTTACAAGTGAAATAACACGAGTTGAAATATTCATGGAAACACAAAAAATATTTTCATTTAATTAGGGCAAAATTTTTTCTCTATTATGGGATTCGAACCCAGAACTTCTGTATCCTGCACCTCCACTCATACCACCAATCCACATGACAACTTGAAAAAATGATGCTTAAATGTTAAATATAACTCAGTAGTAGCAGTTTAATCAGTGCAAACATGTAAAAATATGTGAAATTGTGTGGAAAAACACCACTGCAGTTATTATTGTGGTAACCTGTGGTGATGTGTGGATTAGCACTTACAAAATTTTCTTTTGATTTTTCTGGGTTTTCCCATACGTATTTACATGTTTAAAAACACAAATTTCCAACAAGGTAAATTGCAAATGTAATAACTATAGGTAACGTGTGTTTTGAAACATTTGTGCGTTCTCACTGAAGAAAACGTGTGCGAAAACACATTTATTCTGGTATGGGAATAACAGAAATTGTTTGTGTTAATAATAATTACTAGCAATTCACAGTAAAATGGGTTCGGTGTGCCCTGCAATTTACATCCTTTAATTAGGTGTACCATGGCTGTAGGTATACCTAATAGTTGCAAGATAATAAATATTGAGTTTTTATTTCTTGTGTACATAAAATGGACTTAAAATTTATTAAATTATGGGCATTTACAATTCATGTGTCCACCACGTAGATTACGTACAATTATATGATGGTATCATCCAGTGCAGATCTAACACTCACAGCTTACCTCAGTGATATGTGGTAGTGTATTTTTATTACATCAAAAAGACAATACCCAAGATAAAGCAATGCGTACATAATAACAGTAAATGCTTAAGTTATAATAACAACTAGAAATTCACAGAAAAATGTTTCGGTTTGCCATTATATTTACAACATTAGGCAAGTCTACCAGATACAATATGCAGTTGAATATTTTGCAGAATGAATATCATATAAACACGTTTGAATTTACAAAATTCTGCTTCTTTTTAAAATATGTCTACATAAAATGCAAACACCTATGTTTGTACTCAGGAGTTCAATGCTACTTGATCAACTTTACGTTTATCTGGACTTGTGAACATAATTATTGTATTATGGCGTTACATAAGGTAGTATCTTGTCAGTTTTTGTAAAGCTGTAAGTAAAAACCTTAAAATTTTGCATTTTCCGATGCAAACCGGAGATTTAGAAATGATTGAGCAACGTCAAAATAAATTTTGTAAAATTGGCTTCGCATGGCCTCAGCATGTATTACCTTATTATGGCAAGATGAAAAACAAAATTTTTAAACCATTTATTGTAGAGTTAGCAAATAAAAAATAATGGAATTTGAAAAACAGAAAATATCATTGTTATATTAGATACAACATGCATATGTAGATGAGCCAATATGGGACTGAACTATTTTTTTCGCAGTAGCTTGTACTAGAAACATTTACTTTCAGTTTGGCGGTTAACCTATTTAGATAAGCGTGGAGTCAATTATTACTTATGGGTTGTACTTCCCATTACGAAATTCACATCAGTCGTGAAATTGAATGTTGGTTGCTAATTTTTTTGCTTTTATTTGTACGGGCAGTATTTTTGAGTAATATGGGTGGTCTTGTCCGCCATAACTAAGTAATTTGCAGGGTTATAATTGTGGAAAACTGTAATTTGCAAGGCAATAGAAGTAAGTAAAATTAGTATCCATAATTGCACCACATATTATCGTAATAATAGTTAATAAGGTTAGTAGTAGGCGGGGTACTCACTATCTCACAACATGCGGAGTGAGTACGAACCAACACCTTTACATGGATAGGTAACCAAAACTATCTCACAACATGCGGAGTGAGTACGAGCAGGCACCTTATACATGGATAGGTAACCCGAAACTATCTGACTACATGTAGGGTAAGTACGGACAAGTACTCTAACGTAGGAAGTCCTTCTCCTATGTATATAGGTGTATACAATAAAACTTAGTCAGTATACGTTTACCATTTCATGTATCAACATGGACAGCTTTTTTCACACGGTTGTCAGTGACGCTTCGTCAGAATATTTTCCTGACAACACAATTTCGAATTTCAAAAATCATCTACATACACCAATTGAAATTGATGGTGTATACGAAGTAGCTTTAGTTAAATATTCATATATATACACACAGCCTCATATCAAAAAAGATCAAACAATACTTACGGGTATTATGCGTGAAGATGATTCGTCATTTACGTTCAAGTCTAAAAATCGAATAAATTCAATTAAAGAACTTAGTGAGTTTATTAACTATGAATGTCATGGAGTTTCACTGACACATGAGTTTGACGATGAGAAGTTGACACAAAAGGTTGATTACAGCAAGTTTGTAAAAATTATATGGTCACCACACGTAGAAGGAAAACTTGGTGTGCCTTTCGAATTCCAGTCTAAGACACGTGAAGGAATAGAAACAAGTGTCGCAACCTACTTACCACATTTCAACTTTGGTCAAACAAGAATGTACGTGTATTCCAATATAGTAAAAACACAATATGTTGGAGATGTACATGCTCCTCTTTTGTTGATGGAGAACTACGAAGGTATGGATGGGCAGCCAACCACAAAAAGTATTCAAAATCCTCAATACATTGATGTGGCATCCAACATACTTGATAAGATACATGTTTACATCAAATCAGAGACAGGAGACAATTTACCTTTCGCCCTAGGCAATTTTTGTGCTCAACTTCACTTCAAGCGAAAAAGTTATTAACATTAAATTTCAGCAAAACTAATCATTCATCTCTCAACGTCTGACCGATAAACACCTCACGATGTATTCCTACGCCGGCAATCCTCACAACTTTTTCCACTATACCCATCCACAAATAGGTGGTGGGTTGATGTATTACCGTTCTTCTCAACGGCAAAGAGGGTCAGGACTAGGGGCTCTGGGTTCTATTTTTAAACGCCTAATTCCATTTGCAACGAATTATTTACTGCCTGCAGCAAAGAAATACGTTTTACCACATGCAACAACTGCTCTCAAAAACGTTGCGAGGGACGTCATCAACGGCTATGATTTGAAGACAAGTTTGAAAGAAAACGCTTTAAATGCAGACAGAGAGGCATTTAATGACGTGGAACGTGATGTGATAAATCAGTTTGGTCACGGACGTGTAAGGAAGAGGAAAGGTGTGAGATCTGTATCGCGTGCAAGAAAAACTAAACGATTGAAAGGTAAAAAGAAAACTTCAAAATCAAAAACAAAAACAAAAAAGTATAAACGGTTAACTATATTTTAACCATGCCTAAGTCTCAGCAAAAGCCACTTGTAAATTTTCTACGTGCTGAAACTGACATCTTCAGTGAAGTCGGGTATGATATGACCATAACACACAGTTATGAAGTTGAATATCACCCGCAAAACAATCTGAGTGACAAAAACGCACCAATATCGTTCTATATACCTGGTAATGATATTCATTACACAGACTTTAACGATTCAAAATTGTTATTACGTTGTAAATTAGTAGACGCTCAGAATCCACCAAAGGATTTGCCTGCAGCAGACGCTACAAAGTTTATATATGCTCCAGTAAACAACTTTGGTCATTCTATGTTTTCAAACATAACTGTAAAATATAAAGACAATGAAGTGAGTCATAAAAATACTTATTACCCCTATCGTGCATTTATTGAAAAACTGTTATCCTATGGAAAAGAATATAAAAAGACACAAGTAGAAGCTTCATTACTTTTTAAAACTGAAAGTGAAAAGAATGCTAACGACGAAGGATGGTTAAAGAGAGCAGCAATTGTAAGTGCATCCGCAGAATTTGAAATTATGATTCGTCCTCACTGTGAGCTGTTTATGCAACCGAGGTTCTTTATACCTGGAATCGATATTCGACTTGATTTTTATCGTTCCCCTGATGAATTCTGTATAACAACGGCTGGACCTGATGCCGGTAATTTTAAACCGTCTTTAGTTATCACAGAGTGTAAATTAATTGTCCTCAAACATGCACTCTTACCTTCATTGGCACTAAACCACATCAAGACATGGAACAGTGGAAATAGTGTTGTGTATCCACAACGTGAAAATGAAATGAAAGCGTATGCAATTCCTGCAGGTCAGCTACAACATACAAATGAAACTTTACTTTCCGGTTTACTACCTGACAGAATTGTACTGGGTTTAGTAAAAAGCAAAGCAATTAATGGATCGTATGACACGAATCCATTATGTTTCGAAGATTTCACGATATCAAACATAACAGTGAAGATGAATGGAGAGGTTCACATTAGTAAATCCATGGACTTAGATTTTAGCAAAAATCGTTTTGTTCAAGCGTACATGTCAATGTTTGAAGGACTTGGTATAGCTAATTGTGATTCCTGTATTGACATTACTAAAGAAGAATATGCAAATGGAAAAGCACTATTTGTGTATGATTTCCAAAACGTAAGAGACGCGTTCTCACCTCCACGTCATGGAAACGTTTCAATCAAATTACAATTTAGTACACCACTTGCGGAAAGTATAACTGTTGTATGTTATGCAGAATATCAATCAGTTCTGTACATAAACAGTGACAAGCAGGTTTACAAGAAAGACTACTCTAAAGACTTTTAAGAAAAATGAATTCCACTGAAGTTTTTGATATAATGTCTCAACTATTTCGTGGAAGGAAATGTATGTATAAAGTATTAGCATGCAACGAATTGGATAACTTTACTCCAACAATATATCCAGTATGCTTATGTGTAAATAATCAACCGAATACCGAAGGTGGTCAACATTGGCTTGGAATATTTATCGGAAGACGTAATGGACCATTGGAGTTTTTCTGTTCCTTCGGAATGGGCATTAACTACTATTCGACTCATTTTCGCAATTTCTCAAAAAAGTTAAAAATGGGCGTGATAGAAAATAAAATTTGTTTGCAAGATATGAATTCAAATGTTTGTGGATTATATGTCCTACATTTTTTGTATAAGAGATTATGCGGCCTGAATTTGATGTCAATTTATCATGGATTTTCTAAAAACTTAGAATTAAACGACAAAATTGTAAAACGGTTATTGTTTAATCGTTCTTTATTGATAAACAAAATTTGTAAACATAAAAAATGAAATAAAAATTGAAATTAAACTAATATTTTTTCCAATTTGGTTTGTTCTTTATGCGTTCACTTCGTCGTACATCCAAATCATCATGAAGACCTCTTTTGAACACTTTTCTAGACCCTGGTCCTGTTTTCTGTACTTTGTACTTAATAGCTTCTACATCCATTTTTCTTTTTTGTTTGTTACTTTTTTCTACACCAACTCTATTATTATTGTTGACATCCTCTTTAAATCGTTTCTTTCCAGATCTTGTTATGTCCTCGTCATAAACTTCCCATTCGTCATCTGAATCATCAGTGACACCGTTGTTTTTAGAACGTTTTCGTCCTGGGAAGACCTTAGGTGGACGCTGTTGTAACTGAGGTTCAACTGGAATAAATTTCTTTGCGTAAAACGGTGTATTTTGCGGGGTTATTCTTACATCAAATACGTTTGGTTTTTATCCTCTTAGTTCTATGAATTTTTCTGCTTTTTGATTTAGGTTCATCGTTAGTTGGAACAAAGCTCTTCCTTTTCGTAGCTGTTTTTATAGTTTCAGAACCCAAATCAATAAAATCTTCGGATTCTTCTACGTCACTTAAGTTTAGCAAATTAGATGTTTCACTTTCAAATTGCTCATTTAGTGGTGATGTAGAAGTTGTGACAGTACTTGTGGGCTGTTTATAGTTTACATCTTTCACAAGAATGGGTTTATTTTCTAAATTTTGACGCTTGTTATGGACATTTCTTGCATTTTCTTGATATAAAAGTAACTTTGCATCGTCAGGTATATTACTATTCAAAATTTTTTCTCCTTCAGTTATTCCATGGCCATGATTCATATTTAATTTCAGAATTTGTTGAAATACAGTTTCTGGTACTAATCGCATACGGTTCACCATTATGTAAGGCTGCTTAAAATACCAAGAACAGTAGATAATATTGTTGGCAGAAAAGAACCTCCTCTTTGAATCAAAATTCTCTGCTTTGTTTCAAGTGGAACTTGTTTATCGAAAGCAATCTTTTTGATTGTTCTTTGAAATGGTTTCAATTTTTTGATTTTTGCTGAGCTAATAGGAACGTTTCTGTTAACAACGTTTAACGTTGCTTCACAGAGAGCACAAAGTTGATCTCTGTTGGCCCTTGACAAAAGTTGTTTTCTAATTTTTGAGCTACTATATAAATACTTTTTTAGAAAAGCATGGTTTGCACGAATTCGTTTAACCATGATGTTATTCTGGTCATTGCCCAAAACGTAATGACTGAAAATTACGTTTACAGTTGTATAAATACAACGTTTGGAAAGAAAAATACAGTCATTGAATAAAAAAGGATGGAGGAGGTTATCAAGGAATACACAGACATAAATAAACCTGGAGCTTATTCAAGCTTACATGGTTTTTTAAAAAGTTCCAAATATAAAAATCTTGATCCAGCTGCCGTTAAAGAAAAATTACTTCAACTACCAGGGTATGCCTTACACGTTCCAGTACCGCGAAAGTTTAAAAGACGACGTGTGTATGTGTCTGGCATTGATGACCAATGGGCAACCGATTTATTGGATATGAGAAAGTGGAGTAAATTCAACTATAAGAAAAATTATATTCTTTGTGTGGTTGATGTATTTTCAAAAATGGCTTGGATGGAAGCCTTACCAAACAAAAACATGGAACCAGTTGTTAAAGCTTTTGAAAAAATTTTATCGCGGACAAAGCGAACATGTCGAAATTTACAGTCAGATTTGGGAACAGAATTCATAAATTCAAAAATGAAAAAACTGACAAGACAATATGGTATAAATCACTTTGTTGTAAACTCACCAATGAAATGCTGTATTGCAGAAAGATTTTTTAGAACTATTGGACAAAAAATATCTCGATATATGACTCAACATAAAACTAAAAGATTTATTAATGAGTTACCAAAATTTGAATCCTTGTACAACAATTCTTGGCATAGAAGTATTAAAATGAAACCAATTGAGGTAAACAAGCGCAATGAAATGGTAGTATGGAAAAATTTATATGGAAATGAAAGAAAAATAAAACAAACTCAATTTAAAATTGGTGACGTAGTGTTAAGGTCACGAAAGAAATCTATTTTTGAGAAAGGATATACGAATCATTTTGAAGAAGAGCCGTATTACATCAGAGAAATTAAAAGAAGCAACCCACCTATGTATTACTTGAAAACTGAAAATGGAAGACACTTGAAAGGAGGATACTATAAGCAAGAGTTATTAAAGCATGCATTATAAAACATATAAAAGGAGTAAATTTTTTCATTTGTTGTTAAACTGTCTTAGTGAAATGTCTCTCTTGTAGAATTTTATTTCTAAATTGTGTAGAAATTGTAAATGTGTTGCTAACTTTAAAAACAGTAAGTGTCTTTTTTGTACCAAAACTATAAATCTGAAGTATACAGTAGAACGTACTTCATCAGTTCCACGAAAAACATTAATCCCTATAAAGGTTACTTCTGACGTTAGTGTTCTTTACGATATAAAACGCCAAGCCTTTGTACTCCATAGTGATATAGACAACATACGTGGTGTATTTATAACATACGAGTTCAAACACGTTTTACAATTTCTTCGTCAAAATGGAATTACGGATTATCAAAAATGGTGAGAAACGTGTTACGTTCAATGAAAAGGTTCAGGTCAAGCTAATCCCAAAACAGGACGAAACAAGAATGCGATACTGGGAATTTTATTATATTGACAATTGTCGCTTCAAAGACCGCATTGCCCAAGCTGAAGAGTACCTAACACCAGTTCTCAGAAAAAGGATTATTTCTATTCCTGTTCTGAACTTTTCCAGTCAAGTACCTAAAATATACAGTGCTGGGATTATAAATTTTGTATAAAAACTTGAACACAAACTACATTTTTCATCATAACGATTTCACACCACATCCTGTTAACTTGCTTAACACTGGCATCTATACACTTACCAAACCAGCTAAGATGGAAGGCCAAATCATCCCTGAGAAAAGCAGTTCGGACGCTAAACAAAGAAAGTTGGTACCCGACACACCGCTACACGTACACCAATATTGGGAACCAATACTCAGACAACAAAAGATTGAAGCAGCTGAAGAATTTCTCAGCAAGAAAGGCTCAGACAAGAAACGCTCAAAGCTGACAGTAACAATTCAACCGGGCAAGACGGGCAGGCTGGTCACATGGCCGAAAAAGAAGTTTTTGTCAAAAATGAAGAAGAACCAAGTATCACAGAAACACTGGAACAGCTCTACGGCGGAAAAGGTGAATTTGACAGACTTACTGAAGAAATTACAACTGGCACCCTAGTAATTTCATTTCAACGACTTCCCAGCACTGACGGTAAACTACCAAAGGTAACCATCCACATGAAGAGGAAGAAGAAAGGGGGAGTGCAAATTGAATACTTTAACTTCCCTGCCATTTACTTAGATGACATCTCTTCTGCTATTTCCCGTCGCACACTACTAAATCAAAGTGACAACGGAAAGTGGTACAGATTGCCTTCTATGCTCAAGAAAACTTATCCTTGTTTTCGAAATAGTGTTCTCAACGTCAACACAATTATGAGGGAAGACAATCCAATTAACGTGTCCGGATTCCAATTTGAACGGGATACATTAATTGGCACAAAGTTGCGGATTCACATTGCCTTGCACGAAGTACCTTTATTAATCCATAAATTTACTCAATATGCAGATATGAACAAATGCTTTATGAGAAATACCGTCGAAGAAACTGAAGAGACTTTGGAGGAGGAGCCAGAAAATGTCGACCAGGGCACACAGACCGACATTATGGATTATACGGAGCCAACTAGATGTCCACATATTGACCGAATTGGAAGTCGAATTCAAGTTGACTATGCGTGTCCACCTTATTGCGAATGCAAGACGCCTGCGGGTCACGAAAGGGCAGCTGAAAAAAGAGCACAGATTGAACGTCAGAAAGCCTTGGAAGATGAAATTCCAGCAAAACGTTCTAAGATAGATGACGAACATACTCAAGCTGATGATGTTTAATTATTGTTTCTACTTGTTTGTTCATGTATATACTTGACTAAATAAAACCATAACGATTACACATTGTAAAACAAATGATTTAGGTACTTTTCTATTAAATCATCATAAACGTATGGCTGACATATTATTCATAGAATTCATAGAAAAAAGGATCATAAGTACATACAACAATATTCTAGGAAAGGTTAGTTTGTATACAAGGGATTAGTCTAAATACTCATTTCTGACGAAAGGGATTAAGTACAAATATAGTAAGTTCACCCAAAATTTAGTATAAAAACTAGCACCAAACGGAGGAGAGACAATCATTTACTTAAAGTCGCTAACCCGAGTAGTTGAACTGATAGTAAAAGAGCAAACCTCTGTTACAGAAAATTTGCTTCAGAAGACATGGATGAAGTACAGATCATCGCTCTTATTGGCGAGTTGGACCCCAATGGAGATATGGAGTTTGTTTGCGAATGTGGACGTGAGCATCATGGAATGACTCGTGTTGAAGAAAAATTCGATACGTCAACCGAGACTGTTTCATCCTCATCCCCTGCTGTGCAAGAAGAACAAGAATATTCAACAGGAAAAAAACATAGGCCGAAACCGAACCCTTACACAACTACTGCTGAACTTGTGGACGGATGTCCAAAGGTGTTGCATGAATACATCCACTCAACTGGAACCGTGTATGACATGCAGACTAATTGTGCGAGGAAAGCTACAATTTGGTTTGTATCCAGTGCAAATACATGTTGTAAGCTGACACTGAAAAGTGATAAGTACGTTTGACAATACTCAAGATAAGGCAGAACAGTTTGTTTTCTGTTGCATATGTTAACAGAAAATGCTTTGGCTTATAATAACTACTAACAATTTACAGAAAATATTTTCGGTGTGCTCTAATAGTATTTGCATTCTTAGGTACCTAATATATACAATATGATAAAGTTGGCGTTTTGTAGAATGAATTTAGTTATATTATATTGCACATCCGTTTAGATTGACAATATCCTAATAGTCTACATAAAATGCAAATACCTACGCGTGTTTTCCTTCTCAGGAGAACTCGATCTATATTATGTTGTTGTAATTATTGAATTAAAAATGAAGGGCCGTATCGTATCAGCTCTTGTGAAGTTCTAAGTGAAGATAGCAAAATTTTTAAAGAAACATTGCAGATTTTTTTATTTCATAATTATGGTTAATGATCGAGCGACTCCAAAATAATTTTGGAAAAAACTGCCTTCATATAAGTCACCTTGAGATCAAGCTTGAAAAACTATAGATAATCCATGAATGTATAGAGGATGGGCCAATATGAGACTTATAAAAGTAATGATCGACATTATTTTGCTATAAATTTTTATATAGTCCTTAAATAACCCGCTGGATTGATTTGTGATACGCTTTCCTTCAATTTGGCGATTAAATCCATGTGGTAAAATCCATGTGGAGTCAACATTTACTTTGTGGCTTATTGCACTTTCCATTAAGAAAATAAATCTAAATCTTTAAATTAGATTGTTGATTTCCAAAATAATTTTTACTTCTTTTATTTACACCGACTGCATTTTTTGAGCAATACGGATGGTCTTTTGTGCTATAACTAAGGACTTGCAAGGTTTCCAACTTTAAAACTGATTAGAAGCTTAAGAGTACCTCTACTGACACTTAGCACAAACCTTGGAGCACTTTTTTTGCTAATTTTAATGTAATTTCCTATTCTACATACAATTGGTCTGCAAGATGCTTTATATTTTTTCATGAAAGCGGTTTCCGTAGAATTTCTTGACGAAAATAAAGATACAGATTTTGCAATACCATTTGCATTGCTAGATAGTCTGGCGGCAAAGCTTAAAACGGCAAACCAGTTTGTAACTGATAATACTGCAAAGGATATAAGCAATAAAACGTTGAATATTGGCATTTCAGAACCATGTTTCCATACTAGTATATTCGTAATCAAGATTCCACGATAGGTAATGAAATTGACCGGCTGAAGAATCACTTTTAAGATCTCTTGAAGAATTTGTAATTGCATGATTACAATTCTGTGGAAGCGCACAAAATGATTGCTTGTGCGCAGGAGTGCATGCGACAAATAGCTTGATCTTCCAAATCTAAAGAAATCAATTAGAAAGAAATAGCATTTGTACAGAAAATGTTAGCAGAGAAGGGATAAGGGTTTTATTTAGGTTACTTTAATTCCTTTCCCATAATTTCAAAGTATCGGTGTCCCCAGAGCATTATATATATTTATATATTTATATTATGGATATTTATACATTTATGAAGAATGGATATTTATATATTTATGTAGAATGGATTTATATATATTTATGTAGAATGGATATTTAAATTTAGGTTACTTTAATTCCTTTCCCATGATTTCAAAGTATCGATGTCCCCAGAGCATCATAAGAAATAAGAACGCGATGATAAACCAATATCCAGAAAATAACCACCACAATAAAATCCCATAGAAAATTGCTATCGCAATGTGGCGATTTTCTTGGGGAAGTTGTCCATAGGGAAATATCGGCAGATCATACAGAAATATGTAAGCAATGACGACGAGATAAGGGTAAATGAAACTTAAAACTGTGATATATATACTAGTCATCAAATCTTGGACATCCATGTCAATATTCTCGCTTCCGTAATTCTCTATGGGTAACAAAAATAATAATTTCACATTATTATGCGCTTAGAGTACTGTTAAAAGTGCAGTAAGGTGGATTTACCTTTAAAATGTTCCATGGTGCTCTTAAAATCGTTGAAAACCAATAAGAGGTCCTTCAATTTAAAGAAGAGAAATATTTGGAGTAAGAATGGTATCCCGAAAACGCAGATTCCCAAGAAACACAATCCGTAATAAATGGAATTATCCCCAACCATCATTTTATTTAAAAATTGAAAACTGAATAGGGTGATGGGAAACAGGGATAGTGCTGTTGTGAAATAATATTTTGCCAAATCGTGAGTCGATTCAGACATTACAATAATTTGCTTCTCTTTTTGGTAAATCGTTGGAAGTGCTCCGAAAATATTTGCCATTTTAACAATGAGTATGATACATTGTAATACTTTTTGCGAATTTCTCTCAATTTTTTTTGGTTTTTTGCAATTTAATATATTTTTAAGAAAGTTTAAGTGCATTATGACTCTCATTTTCAACGCCCACATGATGATCTCTTTCGCTTAGTGAAAACTGCCAATATATTGCATTTACCTATAGTGAGAGCAAATATAAAAAATATTTTCTACCCGCTCCGTACTTCGACGATTGATTTTTAAAGTCTAAAACAACTTAAAACAAAAAAACTTTATTCAGTTGTCTGCATAGTCATTGCACAAAGGTTTCCGAATATGTAGTTTACAAATTACAGTGTAGACGTATAATCACACACTCAGATTTATTTGATAGAGTGGCATAGTTTGGTTTAGTATATGAATATAAGCTTACCTTCCCCCTGGCAAATTAATAACGGTATTATCTGTTTCTTTTTGTAAACAATTTCTGGAACTCTTGTTCAAGTCAGTTCAAGGGCTGAATCATTTTTACAATTTAGGTTTTACTTTGCAGGGTTATACTTATGGACAACTGTAATTTGCAAGGCAATAAAAGTAAAAGAATTAGTGTCCCATAGCACCACATATTATCGTGATAATAGTTATTAAGGTTACTGTATGAGTTGGGTTGCATTTCATTTTTCTGTTTTCGTAAATCGATGTTCCTGAATTGTATTATTAAGTTATATCACTTCACATTTGCTCAGCTTCTAAAGCAAAAATGCTAGAAAAATTACTGGGAATTACACTACTTTTTCGTGATTCAGTATTATTATTCTAATTGCATATACACGAAGTATTTTTACTGAGTTGGATTTGACTTCAACATTTCATATCTCTTATGCGTGTCTAACTTTTCTTATTCAACATCGAGTATTAAAATTGCAATACTCTAAGTAATAGAAATCAATAGTAACAGTACTATCGGTTGGAACTACGTATGTTTGTCCTCTACTACGTAGCACTAAAATAGAAAGTAAAAAATTTATAATCTACATTAATTATTAAAAAATACTTCCGAATGTGAGTTCGTTTATTTCAACCGATGATTAACTAAATTACTATGTTAGTAACATTAATACAAACTAAAAATGCCAAATAGGATTGCAATGTAGAAAACATAGTATTCTTCTCAATATTTAGTTAGAATTGAGAAAATTAAAATACTTCCCATGTACTATGATTAAGTCGTATATCAATATAGACCGTTGCCCTACTCCGGAAAGCTTTTGCATGACCCATAAGCTAAAGATTATTGTAGTTCACTAAAGAGGTTACTATCATCGATTTTAGCCTCCAATAAATCGGTCACAACATTTCGCTGACCCTAATGTCTTGTTTTCAGAGTGTAAAACTGGTCTCTATTTAAAATAAGTATATCAAGTTTGACATTCGTATAAGCATAGGTAATATGTAAATTATCACTGTGATATGATATCAAATAATGACCGTTTATGTTAATACAACCATCACATTAGATACTCCGATGCTTGGGTACGCCCAGTATGTCACTGATTAATTTTATTTTCAAATCGTGATTGCCACTTTATCGGTTTGCCACTTCTGAGATAATATTTGCTTAATTTGAAATGATATCCATATATTTACTTATATAATAAATTTAAAACTTTTCGTTGAAATTAGGTCAAATATAAATTCCTGGAAAATAAGTAACGCAAGATTCATGCAAACTATAACGATAAAGGTAAAAGGTAATGATGTTAATCAAGAATACAAAATAGAGGAATTAAATTAAAGATTTCAAGGGTATAAACTGCCTTTTTGCCGACAAAATATTTGCAGCAAAACCAAGGATCGATTATTACAAAAAGTACTACTACGAAATAAAACTACATGGAATAAAATTCTGATACACGTCTTTCAAAAATATTATCAATTTGACAAAGAATTTCTTTATTAGTTTCAATTTATTAGTTTTAATTAGGCACTCACTAGCCAAATTTTCGCTCATTTTATAACCTTAAATGCAAATTGCCGAATTATAAATATCGGAGAACCATAAAAGCAGTGCATTTAGAGTAGTACCTCCTATTAGCCTAATTAATTGCTTAGCAAATAATGCAAGACTGGCCCAAATAATTTGCAACGATGAAAAAATACCACCCCCTGCTGCAAATCCTCCCATTCCCCCTGGACAGCTGCCGCCACATCGTCCGCAGTAAATCCAGCTGCTGCAGTAAATGCAGTTTTCTAATATTTGAAATGTGGGATTAATTGTAATGTGTGTCATCGATGTAAAATTCTACAATATTATTCTATACATTTATGACTCACCACATAATTAAAAATTTTACATATCGAATCCAAAATGAAGTCAGTGTGAGGATCGTTGCAGCCGTCTGTATTACAAGTGTAGATAAATGTCTTATATGTACTTGAACTTGAACTGCTAGCGTCAAATCCAGTATCCTGTTTTTGTATACAACCGCGCACTGATAAGTTGTCTTTGCCTTTGTAAAGTTGTATATCAACTACAATGCAGGAGAATTTCATTTTATTTCTTGTCAGCATTATTGATGTTTAAAGCGGAATACTTCTTTTTAGTAAAATATTCTTTTAAATCTAATGAGATGCAAAACATGATTTTGCAAAACATGCAAACTAAACTATGGCCTAATCATTTTGCCTTGATCTGAAACGTGTATATCCAAACTGTGCATATCGTAGGACTTCACAAGGCAAACATGCATTTGCATGCATTTCGGGGCGCTGGTTATCACCTAGTTGGCGACTGTCACCAACGGTGTTCGCTCACCGACTGTGATCTTTAAAATAGGATAAATACACTTTTGTGATTTTATATTTTGCATAATGAGTATTATTAGATTAAATTATACACCAGTTTGGATTTACAATATTCTAATGTTTGCATTTATTTTAAAACCTGACTACATAAAACGCTAATACCTTTGTGTTTCCTACTCAGGTGGTTATCCCAGTGTAAATACATGTGGAGTCAATATTTATTTTATGGTTGTTACTTTCCATTAAGATGTTTAAATGAATCTTTAAGTTACTATAATATCGGCTGCTTAAATATTTTTACTTCTCATCAGTATTATGTGGAGCAATATGAATGGTTATTACTGTTATAGCTAAAGACTTGCACGGTATTAAAATTTCAAGCCGATGAGAAGCTTAAGAGTTCCTCTACTGATATGTAGTACAAATCTTGGGACACTTCTATTGTTAATTTTAATGTAATCTCCAATTCGAAATACAATTGGTCTGCAAGAGGTTTTATATTTTCGCATATAAGCGATTACTGAAGAATCCTTTGAATAAAATAAAGATATAGATTTTGCTACACTATTTCATTATTGGATAGTCTGGCGGTAAAGATTAAAGCAGAAGACCAGTTTGCACCTGAGACGACAGTAAAGGATACAATCATTAAAACGTTGAATATTGGCATTTCAGAACCATGTTTCCATACTAGAATATTCGTGATCAAAATTCCACGATAGGTAATGAAATTGGATAACTGAAAAATCACATTTAGGATCCCTTGAAGAATTTGTAATTGCACTACTACAATTCTGTGGAAGTGCACAAAATGATTGCCTGTGCGCAAGGCTGAGTGCGACAAATAACTTGATCTTCCAAATCTAAAGAAATAAATTAGAAAAAAATGCGGTTGTTCAGAAAATGTAATCTTAGAAAAGTTTTTAAGAATTTATATTTAGGTTACTTTAATTCTTTTCCCATAATTTCAAAGTATCGATGAAACCAGATAATCATGAGAAGTATAAACGGGATGACCAACCAATATACAGAAAATAACCACCACAATAAATTTCCAAATAAAATTGCTATTCCGATGTGGCGATTTTCTTCTGGCAGTAGTCCATAAGGAAGTATCGGAAGATCATAGAGAAATATGTAAGCAATGACGACGAAATAAGGGTAAATGAAACTGAAAAATGTGATAGATACGGACATTATCCAATCTTGGTGTTTCATGTCAATATTCCTGTTTCCGTAATTCTCTGTTGGAAACAAATATAATAATGTTACAAGATTATGTGTTTAAAATTGTTAAAAATTGTAAGAAATTGTTAGAAAAAGAGTTAGAAAAATTGTTAAAAATGCAAAAAGCTGGATTACCTTTAATGTCTTCCATGGTGCTGTTAAGATCGTTGAAAAGCAGTAAGAGGTCCTTCAATTTAAAGAAGAGAAACATTTGGAGAAAGAATGATATCCCGAAAACGCAGATTCCGAAGAAGCACAGTCCGTAATAAATGGAATTATCCTCAGTTATCATTTTATTTAAAAACTGAACACTCAGTAGGCTGATGGGAAGCAAAGATAACGTTGTTGTGAAGTAATATCTTGCCAAATCGTTGATCGATTCAGACATTACAATAGCTTTCTTCTCTTTTTGGTAAATCGTTGGAAGTGCTCCAAAAATATTTGCCATTTTGACAATAATCATAAAACATTGTAATACTTTGTCAGAATTTCTGTCGAATTTTTTCGGCTTCTTGCAATTTATCTTCTTTATAAGAAAGTGTAAGCTCTGTAGGCTTTGCATATTCAACCGCCACATATACAGATCGCTTTCTGAAAAGTGCCAATGTATTACATTTAATGGTGAGAGCAAATATAAAGAAACACTTTCTTTCCCGTTGTGTATTCTGACGATTGAATTTATTCTGACAATTTATTTTGTTTTGCTTTTAGTTCAATGGAACTCAAAGCAAAGCAAAAATATTAATACGGTATAGTCATTACAAAGAGGTTTCTGAATATGTAGGTTACAAATGGCAGTTTATGCCTGTCAATAACGGTTATTATCTGTTTCCTTTTGTAAACAATATCTGGAACGCTTGTTTGTGCCAATTCAATAGCTGAAGCATTTTTGCAATTTAGGTTCTACTTTGCAGGGTTATACTTATGGAAAACTGTGATTTGCAAGTAAAATTAGCGTTCCATAGCACCACATATTATCGTGATAATAGTTAATGAGGTTATTCTATGAGTTTTGCAAAACTTACATGGTACTTTCTCCATTTCTATCATTTTCCAATCTTCTCCTATCATATAAATAACCTTTATTCTGCTTTTGGAAATCGAATTTTTTATATTATACTATTAAGTAATCACTTTATATTTGATCCACTTCAAAAGCAAAAATTCTAGTAAAACTATTGGAAATTACCCTACTTTTTCATGATTCAGTATTATTATTTTAATTGCATGTACCCGAAGTATTTTTACTGTGCTAGATTTTAGTTCAACATTTCATATCTCTTATGTCAAGCTAACTTGCTTATTCAAAATCAAGATATTGAAATCACAATACTCTAATATTGGTTGAAACTACGTATGCTTGTCTTACATTAGGTAGCACTAATACTACAGCAAGTTAAAAATTTATAATCTACATTAATTATTAAAAAGTTAAGTACTCCTTAATATAAGCAAGTTCATTTATTTCAACCGACGAATAACAAAATGACTATGTCAGTAACAACAATAGTACCATCTAAAATGCCAAATAGGATTGCAACGCATAAAACATTATTGCTTTCGATATGTAGTTGTTTCCATCGAGAAAATTATAATACTTTCCATGTACTATGATTACGTCATATAACAATATAGGCCGTTGTCCTATTTCGGAAGGCTTTTGCAAGACCAATTATTTAAAGGTCATTCTAATAATAAATTAACAAAAGAGTTTACTGTCATCAATTTGAGCCTCCAATAAATCGCTCAGAACTTTTGACTGGATTTTTGAATTTTCATACACTGTATATCCTACCGGAACTATTTTACTATTCCATCTGTAAATAAAACAGCATACTATAGTTTTAAATTGCATTTTTGTAAATAGAGACTTTTTAAATGATTTCAATTTAATTGGCGTCAACTGTACAAGTGTTAATATTAAAATAATAATACTAAATTATAAATGATTCAAACAAGATTACGACGATTGTAACTGCAGCAATAATAAAGTGAAAAAATCTTTTTGTGCAACTTTTGTACAACGCTTACGAAAAGTGTAGAAGAAATTTCGTTAAGTCAGACATGTATGAACAATAGTGATTAAACATTTGATTGGAAATAAGACTTAATGATAAATTGCGTTCCGTGTAAGAAAGGTGAAATTGGAATTAATGCCCTGGTACAGGTTCCAAAAGACCACTTAGGCTTCCTCCAACACCTCCCAGACCTCCAAGTAAATGGCCAACGAGTCCACCAATGCCTCCAATAAGATTTCAAGTTGTCCTTCCTAAACCCTCAACTAGGTCTCCTACATCTCCTAATACTCCATTAAGACCCCCAGTTAATCCGTCTTTTTGTGGCATCGAAACCTATTTTATATGAAATCATACAATTCAAAATGGAATGCAGGTTCTATTTGCCTTAGCGTGATATCCCGAAAACGCAGATTCCTAAAAAGCACAGTCCGTAATAAATAGAGTTATCCCCAATCATCATTTTATTTAAAAACTGAAAACTGAATAGGGTGATGGGAAACAGGGATAGAGCTGTTGTGAAGTAATATCTCGCCAAATCGTGAACTGATTCAGACATTACAATAATTTGCTTCTCTTTTTGGTAAATTGTTGGAAGTGCTCCAAAAATATTAGCCATTTTAACAATGAGCATAAGACATTGCAATACTTTTTGAGAATTTCTGTCGAATTTTGTTGGTTTCTTGTAATTTAATACATTTTTAAGAAAGTTTATGCTCCTTATGCCTTGCATATTCAACGCCCACATGAAAATCGCTTTAGTTTGCTGAAAAGTCCAAATATATTACATTTAATGGTGATAGCAAATATGAGGAAAACTTTCTGCCCCGTATTCTGGCAACTAACTTTCCAAAGTTCAAAGCAACTAAAAACAAAACAAAAAATTTGCTACTACTACAGTAAAGATGCCTGTGGACATTAGTGAACAATACATGGAATAATAAACTCAAATAAATGGCTTAAAACAGTTATAAAGGGGTTTACAGCGTTTATATTTTATATATTATATTTAGGTATGTATGTAGTATTACAAAAGGATTAAAATCTTGTTTCCTCAAATTGCTTCCAATAATAACAAATTAATGTTTGACATTCCTTTCGTTCGTTTAGAGTATGTCTAACAATTACAGTTTTTACTAAATTACTGAGCATTCTACCTATAGTATTTAGAGCCCATTATGGATTATCTGACTGCTATAGAGCCTGATAGTTGAATCATTCCTTTAGCATTTAATAATGCACTCATTACACTTAATAACATTATACTTACATAAATATTTTGCCCATCTACGCCTGCATAATCATATTTGTTGTGCATTAGACATATAATATATGGGATGCAGCTACATTTAAATTTTAAGAAAACACGTCAAAGACGCGACCTTTGAGCCAAAGGGACTATGCTATCAACATTTTTGAATAACTCTCTAGCATAACTATAACCAGAGAGGTTAGACTAAAACTACTGTTCTTTTAGTACATCTGTACTGGTGCATTTAGCAGACAAGTGATTGGTTGCATGTGGCATTACTTTTTTTAAATATCTTTCTTCGGAAATAAAAACCCTGGATGCCGGAAAAGTTGCCCAGCAAGGAATTCTTCCAGGTTTGGGTTACTTATTTAACGTTATTCGTCAGTTTCGCGATTATAGTTCACAGATTCATATTTATGTACCAAGTAAATGTGAAATAGGAATTATACCAACTTGTAAAACTATAGCTCATTATTGCTCTAATGTATATATGTATTGCTCAAAGCATACATTATGGAAGAAAATTTATCAATTACTTTTGTCAAGAAAATATTTCCAGTAACACTACATATTGTTATAAAAAGTTTTCTGTTTTCCTAAATGTAATAAAAATTCTGAAATACGTCTTCCGAAAATAAAATTTCAATGTTGACAATTTGAGAAAATTAATTTTTTAATCAATTTCAATAATGTACTATATAAAAGCAGTTAATAACGCGGTATATTGCTTTGGAGTACTCCCAAGGGGAAAGCGCTTTGTGGTGCAGTTTTGGCAATAAATGAATAAACGGAGTACATTTTCAGTTAAATGGTAATTATTTCAGTCTGTTCCTTTTTTCACTCTGTAGTTCTTTTATTATTTTCCTCAATTCTTTTTCAATTGGACGTTATTTAAAATGTATTGAACTACATATAATATAATTATAATATAATTATTATAATATATATTTATTTATTTATAACTAAGTACTCACTATCCAAATTGGCACTCGTTTTGCTGCTCTAATTGCACATTCCCGAATTATAAATATCTGTGAACCATAAAAGCGTTTCAATTCCAGCTGTACCTCCTATTAACCTAATTAATGCCTTGGCTAATAATGAAAGCCTTCCCCTAATAAAACTCCTCAATAATGCAAATATACCACCCCCAAATGCAAATCCTCCCATTCCCTGCTGGGCAACTGCCGTCACATCTTCCGCAGGAAATCCAGCAGCTTCAAACGTAGTTTTCTAATATTCAAATATGAGATTAAATCAAATGTGCCTCACGGATGCAAAAAGTGTACAATAATATTTTATACATTTTGACTCACCCAATAAGTAAATTTTTTACATATTGATTCCAAACTGAAGCCAGTGTGAGGATCGTTACAGCCGTTAGTATTACAAGTATAGATGTTTGTCTTAAATGTACTTGAACTTGGACTGCTAGCGTCAAACCCAGTATACTGTTGTGATACACAACCACGCACTGTCAAATTGTCTATGCCATTGTAAAGTTGTACATCAATTACTATGCAGGAAAATGTCATTTTTTCTTTGTTGCCAGCATTATTGATGCTCAAGGCTTCTTTTCAGTGAAATAGTCTTTTAAATCTGAGATGAAATAAAAAAATGAATTAAATAAAATGCTTCAGTGAAAAAGGCAGTCCAACCATGTTCACATCAGTAAACCAGTGACTTCTCTGTAAACTTGTTGCTAACGGAAGCGGTGCATAGGTGCGGTTTTCCAAACATTAACTACCAGTGTGCACAAATACGTATAAGTGCTTCAATGTAAATTTTTTACATCTTCCATAGGAAATTTTGCGCGTGAATAGGTCTGGACTGTTATTTGAAAATGGAATAAATTGAACATAGTTAACTTAATTACCATCTGATAACTTAATTGGCGTAGTACATTCTCGCAGATATATTTTGGATGCTTCATTACAATTTTTGTCATTTCGAGCAGACCCAGCAGTTGAGTGAAAACATTGGTAACACTGTAGTCCTGTAAATCAAAATAATTAAAAAAGGAATAAAATATCCAATCAGAATTTGTTTTAAAATTAGCAAACAATTTACCGTAAACTCGAAAGGAAGCGCCAGAACCGATAAGAAAATATAAAGTGTTATCATTTTTGGCATTTAGAAGACAGTATAGAAGTTTACTAACATTTAAGTTTGGTTTCTGCAGTTGCAAAACCCAAAATAAAAGAAACACGAAGTATCAATATTTTTGAATTTAGATTTAGATTAACGTATTAGGACAGCAAAACCAGCAGAAAATTCTGTGAATAAGGGATTGAGAGTACTTTAGTACTTAGTAAAAATTGCTACTAAATGTATTGTAAAGAATTCTTATTCTTTTTGTATATAAAGTGTGCAATATATCAAGTTACGCGCAGTTTAGTGTATACTTGTCTGTTATATTACATATAATTGTATGATGGAAACTATAATTTTGCCTAATGCAGATATATGTTGAAGCAGATACTGATAAGTGATGAGTACGTTTGGCAATACTCAAGATAAGGCAGAACCGCTTGTTTTATGTTGCATATGTTAACAGAAAATGCTTTAGCTACTAATAACTACGAATAATTCACACAAAATAATTTCGGTGTGCCCTTACATTTGCATCATTAGGTACCTAATATATACAATATGATATGATATAGTTGCCAGTTTATAGAATGAATTTAGCAATATTATATTGTATACCGGTTTAGATTTACAATATTCTAATGGTCTATATAAAATGCTTATAACTACGTATTTTCGTACTCAGGAGTTCAAAGCTAACTTTATTATTTTATGTTGATCTCGACTTGTAAACGTAATTATTGTAATAAAAATGAAGTCTGTACCATATCGGCCTTTGTGAAGTTCTAAATGAAGATAGTAAAACTTTTAAGGAACATTGCAGATTTTTTTATTTTAAAATTTTTGTTAATAGTCGAGGGAATTCAAATAATTTTGGAAAAAACGGCCTTTGTATCAGTCAGCTTGATCTCAAGATCAATATTTATATTTATTGTTGAGTTAGCTTTGGAGAGTTAAAAAATGGAACTTCATAAGTTTAGATACTCCATGTATGCATAGGGGGTGGACCAATCTGAGACTTTGAAAAGTAATTTTCATTATAGTTTGCTTTTCATTTTTATATTTATATAGTCGCTAAATAACCCGTTTGATTGATTCGCTCTTGCTTTCTATTTGGCGTTTATTCCGATGTAAAATCTATGTGGAGTCAACTTTTGCTCTATGGATTGTACTTTCCATTAGGAAAATCAAATGAATCTTTAAATTCGAACGTTGGTTTCCAAAATAAATTTTATTTCTTTTATTTACATCGACTGTATTTTGTGGAGTAATAATGATGGTTATTTCTGCTATGGCTAAAGACTTGCAAGATTTTAAAATTTTAAATTAATGAGAGACTTAAGAATACTCCTGCTGATATTTAGTACAAATTTTGGGGCACTTCCTTTGCTAATTTTAATGTAGTTTCCTAATCGAAATACAATTGGTCTGCAAGATGCTTCATATTTTTTCATATAAGCGATTACTGAAGAATTCTTTGAAGAAAAGAAAGATATAGGTTTTGCAATACTATTTGCATTATTGGATAGTCTGGCGCTAAAGCTTAAAATAGAAGACCAGTTGCCAACTAAGACGACTCCAAAGGATACAAGCATTATAACGTTCAATATTGGCATTTCAAAACCGTGTTTCTATGTGAATATATTGGTGATCAAGCTTCCACGGTAGGTAATGAAATTGGCGGACTGAAGAATCACTTTTAAGATCCCTTGAAGAATTTGTAATAGCATTATTACAATTCTATGAAAGCGCACAAAATGATTACTTGTGCGCAAGAGTGAATGCGACAAATAGCTTGATCTTCCAAATCTAAAGAAATAAAATTCGAAAAAATTGACAGGTGTTCAGAAGATGTTAGCGAAGAAGATTAAACATTTATATTAGGTTACTTTAATTCCTTTCCCATAATTTCAAAATATCGATGTCCCCAGACCATAAAAAGAAGTAAAAATGCGATGACAAGCCAGTATCAAGAGAATAACCACCACATTATATTCCCTAATGTAATGAGATTGCTATTGTGATGTGACGATTTTGTTTAGGCAGTAGTCCATAGGGAAATATCGGCATATCATAGAGAAATATGTAAGTAATGACGATGAGAAAAGGGTAGATGACAGGTAAAACTGTGACAGATTGACAAATCTTCAAATCTTGGTGATCCATGTCAATATTTGTATTCTTGATTCAGTATTTACCTGTTGGTAACAAAAATAACAATTTTAGAATATCACGCGTTTAAAGTATTGTTGAAAATTTCAATAAGGATGGAATAACCTTTAAAATGTTGCATGGTCCTGTTAAAATCTTTGAAAAGTAATAATAGGTCCTTCAATTTAAAGAAGAAAAAAATTTGGGGAGAGAATGACATCCCGAAAACGCAGATTCTGAAGAAACACATTCCGAAATAAATGAAATCATCCCCAACTATCATTTTATTTATAAATTGAAAACTGAATAGAGTGATTGGAAGCAGGGATAGCGCTGTTGTGAGATAATGTCTTGCCAAATCGAGTATCGATTCAGACATTACAATAGTTTGTTTCTCTTTTTAACTGTTGGAAGTGCTCCGAAAATATTGGCCATTTTGACAATGAGTATGATACATTGGAATACATTTTATGATTTTCTGTTTGAAATTTTTGATGTCTTGCGGTTTGATAATTTTTTAAGAAAGTTTAGGTTTATTATGCCTTGCATATTCAAAGCTCAAATAAACAGACATCTTTCGCTTGCTAACCACTACCAATTATACGTAATGGTGAGAGCCAATATAAAAAATGTTTTCAAGTATAAAAAAGTCCAAAACAACTTAAAACAGAGAAACTTTAATCAGTTGCCTGCATAGTCATTACACAAACGTTTCCAAACATACTGGCTACAAATGACAGTGTATATGTCGTAGGCCCTGGGAGGACTCGGCCTACGGGATTCGTAGCCCGGGCTATGCGGCGACGAACTCATAGGCCGGCCTACAGGGGTACGGTATGAAGGGCCACGGGAGGACGGATAATAGCCATTAAGTTCCATGTATACAGTACATTCATTAGCATAAGGAGTAGGTTTTATTAGTCATATCATTATTAATATTTGTAAAACATGTAAATGGCTAAAAACATGTGTTTTTAGCCATGTTCAAAGAAGCAAAAACTAAAATGAGTACGTCAAGGTAAATTATTGTTGCAATTCAGAAATGTAACAATTATGAAGCTGATTTGGTCATTATTTTTGCAAGCCAATCCGGTATTTTTCTTACACACACATCTGTTTGTTTGACATATTGATTTGAATTTGCAAATGGCTATTTTGCTGTAAGACATTGGTGAACGGATAGCAGTTATCTATTTAACATAATAATCTGACCATACGTTTTGTCCAATGATACATACCACGTTTCTACTTGGATCTCCGACTTTCTATTATACCAATAGAGCACGGCAGTTGTAGGTTACCGTTTTCGTTGCGCATTACCAAGCATAGTAACTTAGATGGGCAAGTGCTAGATCGGTCAACTCGAGTAGTAGGTAAAGACTGTCACCAACCACCTTGCTTTCTTCTGTCATTCAAATACATCCAGAAAGCTTGAATTCGATTTTCAATATTTTGGACAACTGATCCTAAATATTTGGAAGCCATCGATTTAACCCAGGTAATGTCACCCACGGTCAAGCATTTTTCATCGTTTGCAGGGATTATTTGTCAAGACCTTGACAATTTGAAAATGGCTAAGCTTTTTGAGTTGCGGCTTCCTCCGTGTGTTAGATGTGCAATAGCCCAAAATGACTTCAAAATATTTTACTTACGATAAGAAATGACTGGGAAAACTTTTTACCTATTCATTCTCTATTAATAAAGAAACAGCGTATACAACAGATATACAAACAACATTACAAGCTACCTATATGAAATATAAAATCTCAAGTTCTTTGGCCATGGTTAAAAAGATTTACATGCTTTACAAATATTTATAATGATATGACTAATAAAGCCTACTCCTTATGCTAATGAATGTACTGTATACCTGGAACTTAATTGCTATTATCCGTCCTCCCGTGGCCCTTCATACCGTACCCCTGTAGGCCGGCCTATGAGTTCGTCGCCGCATAGCCCGGGCTACGAATCCCGTAGGCCGAGTCCTCCCAGGGCCTACGACATATACGTATAATTGCATTCTCAGATTTATCTTATATACTATACTACTGTATATGTCACCGTCATCGAGGTAAAACGGGCAATGAGGCTCATTGACTAGGTTCTGACGCAACATTTGAAATGACCGGTCATCGAGACCACAGTAATTCAGTCATCGAAGCACAAATAAAACACGATTGTATTTCATTAGTAATGACAATTTATTGGTTGCAGTTATATATGTGAGTCATAAAGTCCATGTATTGGATCTGTCCAATCGAGTTATTGGTAGCGAAACTTTGGCACCCACGTCCACTCTTTTATGCGTTAGAAGACGTTGGTACATTTCTCCTTTTTTTACGGTCATTCAGATATGTCCAAAAAGTCTGAATGCGGGATTCAATGTCACTAATGTCGGCGCCTAAGTAGTTAGATGCCATTATTTTAGCCCAAGTAATGTTGTCTCCCGAAGACAGAGATTTATTTTTTATTACAGGACAGGGACCAGTTTGCAAAACTTTCACAATTTCAAATGAAAGAAATTTTTTGTTCTTGGTTCTTGGTTTTCTTATTTTGCAATTTTTTTGCAATCGCCCAGCATACTGGAGGATTAGTTTCGTAGAGAGCCCAGAATGACGGTGCAGTCGTCTGTAAACACAAACCATTTATACGCAATATGCTAATTAATATCTAATACAAATTAATATCTATTAGTTCAACGAAAAACAAATAACCTTTTCGACATCAGCTTCCTCGATTTACGTTCATACATTCATTGCCTTTATATCATATCACTAAGTTAACCTATGAATTGCCATTCTTAATGAAATACATAGTATTTTATCTGTGCTTCGATGACTGAATTGCTGTGGTCTCGATGACCGGTCATTTCGACACGAGCGTCAGAACCTAGTAAATGAGCCTCATTGCCCGTGTTACCTCGATGACGGTGACATATATACCTACACGTATACAGCTATTATCTGTTTCTTTCTGTAAAAAATTCGTGAAACGATTGCTTGTGCAATTTCAATCGCTGAAACATTATCAAAATTCAGACTTTTCTTTTTAGGGTTACAATTTTTAAAAAAACCGTAATTTGCAAAGCAATAAAAGTAAGTAGAATTAGTGTGCCACAGCACCACATATTATCGTAATAGTAGTTATTAAGGTTACTCTATGAACTTTTGTATGAACTCTTGGTTACTCTATACTCTTTTGTAAAAATTAAAGGTAAATATACATGGCTTACATTTCTAACATTTTCCCACCCTCTCCTATCATTTAAATTTCATTTATTCTACTTTCGGAAATCTTTAATTAATTGTACTACTAAGTTATACAACTTCTTCATATTTACTCAGCTTCTAAAGCAGAAATGCTAGCAAAATTATCAGAAATTACACTACTTTTTTATGATTCAGTAATTCTAATTGCATGGACCGGAAATATTTTTACTGAGTTGGATCTTACCTCAATATTTCATATCTACTGGGCTGCTCTCATTATACTTATTCAATATCAAGATATTAAAATCACAATAACCCTGGACCTACGTATGTTTGTTCTCTATTATTAGTACGAAAATACAAAGTTAGACATTTACAGCCTAAATTAATTATTAAAAATTTACGAGACAGGAGTTATGTCATTCGACGTGTAATGCAGAACAGTACTGCATTCTCCTAACTTAGATACAAAAGTGAGCATATCTCATTCGAATTAACTAAATAGGTTACTATAATCAATTTGAGCCTCCAATAAATCGTTCTCAATATCTTTGGCTGACCCTATGCTTTGTTTGCACGGTCTAAAACTGGGTTTACTGTTAACTAAATATGCCGAGTTTGACATTAGTATAAGCATGGTAATACGTAAACTATCACTGTGATATGATACCTGTGTAACACCAAAATAATGATCGTCTGTATTAATACAACTTATACAACTATCACATTAGATAATAAAGTTAATGATTAAATTGAACTACTCTTATGATGCAACATATATGTCGTAGCTAACGGAGGCAGTCGGCTAGGCATACATGCCTAACTAGATAAAGGGAGATAGCACAAATGACCTAGGTAACCGGACACAGGGCCCTTAGTTAACCAGACATGCCTCTTTAAGTACACTCAAATACATTAAGAATTGATTTTTTATGATTTTTATTATCTTTGTTCATTAAAATAAATGCTTTACCCAGTGCTTTTAGTTTTGCATCGTATCACTTTCCTTATACCAATAATAGGTAAGCATATAAAATACTGATTCATGGAAAAACAAAACTACAAGAGAATGTAAATTCGAAATACATAAATATTTTCCCGTTATAATAGTATAATAGAAAATTTAAGCTGGCTTATTTTACATGAAAATAGATCCCACAAGCAGACCTCCTAGGACGACTTTTCAGTCAAAATAGCATTTTGATAATAAATATCATGGTGGATCATCGACTATAGATGAATTTTTAGTACCCGATGACACCGACTCATTGGTAGGGGTACTAACAGCCACATTACCAACTGCTACTTAAGACCTTCCTATGTCTTGATGTCGACTCAAGTCTTGGTTTTATAGAAATTGGTATTACGAAACCCCCATCTCAAGATAGTCTCGAGACATTGTCTTGAATAAGTGTCGATGGTATTCCAACCTCAATTTTTCATTTTCAATCAAATCTTGACAAGATCTTTTCGCGGCAATATTCAAGACCTAAAATGTGAGGTCTCAAACTGATCTTGAAAAAAGTATTCCTAATTGAAATATTCATTTCAATAGAAAATTACTGACTTTTTGAGTTCAAATGCCATAATTCCTTACATAACTTTTGAAACACAAGTAAAATTCTGGAAATTGGTATACAAAGTGAGCAACTGTTTACTTTACGTGTAGCGAATTAAAAATCACTTTTATATACTCTTACTATTGATCATATTAGTTAGCAATTAAATGTCCCTTCACACAAAACAAAAGCCTTTTTATTTCTCCATAGCTCAGATAATTAGATTGTGCAATGGACACTTCTTCTGAAGACGAAACGTATGAAGATTTAGCCGACATTTTAGATAGCACAATCAGAATCAGAAAAGGAATTGTTCCCAAAACTAATCCTCTGGATTATTTATCAGAAAGAGAAACACTGAAAAGATTTAGATTCTGCAAACAGGCAATTCACGACCTCTTGGAAATTCTTCTGTTAAATAACTCGTTAAAAGCAAACGGTCCATTATCAAAAACTGTCGAAATTCCTCCCATGATTCAACTACTTGTCGGTTTGAGGTTTTTTGCTACTGGAAACTTCCAGTTGTCAAATGGGGATTTACATACGATTTCACAGTCATCAGTGTCAAAAATAATAAGACGAGTTTCCCAAGGAATTGCATCACTTCATGCGACTTTCATAAGGTATCCCACCTTCGAAGAAGCCATTTTAATCCGAAGAAAATTCATGGAACTTGGCAATTTTCCAGGTATAAAATATATTTTAAAATAAAGAAATGTAAAATTAGCTTTCTAAATAATTATATTATTTGTAATACCCATTTGGTGAATTAAGGTATAGTCGGATGGATAGATTGTACCCACATCAAAATCCGATCTCCGGGAGGTTCTCGAGCAGAATTGTTTCGGAACAGAAAACATTACTTTTCTATAAATGTTCAGGCCGTTTGCGATGCAGACCTAAAATTCACCAACTGCATAGCTCGATGGCCGGGGTCTGTACATGACAGCAGGATATTTGATTCGTCACTCTTACGTGCCCAATTAGGAGACAATGAAATTCCAGGAAATCTGGTTGGGGACGGTGGTTACCCATCAATGCCTTACCTATTCACTCCTATAGAAAAACCAACGACTGTTGCAGAGAGGCGGTAATAAAGCACATTTAAATTTCTAATCGCTTTTAACCTCTTATTTATCACCGTTTTAATTGACTATTGTTTAAAACTCAGGTACAACAAGCACCAGATTAAAACTAGAAATCCAATAGAGAGGTCGTTTGGGGTGCTAAAAAGAAGATTTTAATGTCTTGGTTCTGAGTTACGTACAAAGATTTCTACTTCCTTGTCAATAATAGTGGCTTGTTTTGTTCTTCATAACTATGCTATTAATTGCAACATGGAATTGCCTGAGGAAGATAATGAAATCATTGACAACCAGCCAGAAGTTGAAGTCAGTAGGACAGCATCCTCTCCAAGTGGACTGGCAATAAGACGGACCTTTGTTAATACACATTTTAATTATTAGACTGACAAAGGAAAAGCGAAGTTAAATATTAAACCAATTTTAATTTGTCATGTAGGTTTTTCCAGTAAAGGAACAGGTTAGTAGTTTATTCTAATAGCACAACTAGTTGATCTCTATGTAAAGAGTAAAATATAAATGTATCCAAAGTAATTTAACGATATTTAAGTACTGAATTAAATATGGTAGTCTTGTTTCTTTATATATAAGCTTCAATTTAGTGTGACTTCGGAAATTTTTTTATTCCAATACTGTATTTGTGTATCTAGTAGCAGAATAGTTTTGTTATGTTCCAACGATTTTTCATTTTCACGTTGCAACTTGGATTTTAAAATACACATCTTGATCTCATGTTCAGCTTTTGCAAATTCCACTGCACGTTGTTGTAGAGTTTGTGTTTTTTTAATTTGGGGATTGGACGTTGGTTGTTCTAATGCGAGCAATAAAATATAAACAGTTACACAACTATGTTAAGTTAATAACAAGTTATAAGCAATACGGCAAAGATTTACTAGAATTGTCATCCTTTTGAGTACTTGGTCCTGGAATTACAGCAATTTTAGACGTACTTGCTTCTGAATTTCCTCCTGGAACTGTCGCTTCTTTTGAAGTGCTGGGTCCTTGAACTACAGTTTTCTTAGTAGTCTCTTTCCTGGAATCGGTTATTCCTTGTTCAGTGTTCAATATTTTTACAACTGCAGATTCTGTAGAAAAATGACATTTTCCTGATGAAAGATATATTAGGTATCACAATATGTTTATCAAATTTAATATAATACGTAAACTACCTTCAAAAATAATAGAGCTATCATCCATATCCTGGTTTGAATGCTCTTCAGAATGGATGTCTAGTGAATTTAGGTGATATTCTGCATCACTATCATTAGGGTTTGCTAGGGGTTGAGATTGGTCAACCAGAAACGAAGTGATTCTACAATTCAATTCGCTAGCAGTGTTTTCATTTTTTCCTCCCCCGGTTTTACGTCGACTTCTTTTCTCTTTGCATATCTATTTTGAGATATGAAGCAGTTTAATATTAGGAATTCATTCAATTTGTAAAGCAGATGTATTTTTAATATCGCTCAGCAAATCTTTTTTTGTGGTGCGACGAGAGAACGCTTACCTCCTTGAAAGATGTCGACTTTAATAGTGTCCATTTTTTTCTCAATTGCTGAGTTTCCCGAACTGATACTCCTGCAGTACTGTTGTATTCATTTGTCAGTTTTCCCCATTCTTGAGCTTTCAGAAAAATCATTTGTGCGTTTGTTTCCTTGTTTTCTATTATGTGAGCACGTTTCTTTACTAATTCAGAAAGAAGGTTTGTTTCAAATTCGTTATAATTAACTTTCCCCATGTCTGAATTACCGTTTTAGTAAAATGTTTACACAATACTTCAATAAAAGCAATTTACTTTGTGCAATGACCATAAACAGTAAAAGTAAAAATACAAGAAGTTTAAATTTAGAGGGCAAGAGTTGTTTTTCTAAAAGAAAACTTCGTCTCAGAGTAATCTTGAGGGGAACTTGAGACTTCGTTTGAGAAGCGAAGACTTGAGATTATGTTTTACAAGACAGTGTTAAGTTTTTGTTCATAATACCGAATTATGTTATGACCTGATGCCGTCTTGAGGCGATCCTTGGTAATGTAGTCTTAAGATTCGTTTTAAGACGTAGATGGAAATGTGGCTGTAAGTCCTCTGCTGACGATTGCATGTGTTTAGTATAATGCTTGTGTTGTGGTGTACCTGTGTATTGTTTAGGAATGGGCTAAGCAATGATCCAATCGTCAGCAGAATACTTAGTACCCCTACCAATAAGTAGGTGTCTTCGGATACTAAAAACATCTATTGTTTGAACACTCTCAGTAATTTAAAAAGTGGAATTCCAATTACATTCACATAGTTAGTATAATATTTGAAGTTTGCATTAATTATGCCATTTATGATTCATTTTATCCTAAAATTATGAGAAATTATGAGAAATCGAAATTAATTTTAACGTACAAATATAATAAGAATCATAAAGAACTATTCCCAAATGTGTTTGAGTGTACTTAAAGAGGCATGTCTGGTTAACTAAGGGCCCTGTGTCCGGTTACCTAGGTCATTTGTGCTCTCTCTCTTTATCTAGCTGGGCATGTATGCCTAACCGACTGCCTCCGTTAGCTACGACATATACACCATCAAAATTCTACCCTGTTTATATTTCAGTGCAGTCCAGTATTATTTATCAAAGTTATCGTCAAGCTTTTTTTTGTACTTTGTACTACTGCTGTATTTGTATTCGCGGACAGACAAAATAAAATATTTGTTGATGTCAAAATTTTGTAATTCTCTAAAAAACTTAATTTAATTTCACAATATCAAATTATTATTATTTAGAAAGCTAATTTTATGCTCTGGCTCGCTTTTATTACGGTTTGCTGATGGTTTTTGTTTTTAATCCATGTTTCAATGACTACTATATTGATATTTATAGCGTGCAACTTTAGTTCGACTTTCTTAGTGTTCAAAATCCATTGCAGAATGCGCATCCCATTATTCAATCCTTTGAAGTACTTTGTTTTTAAAAAAAACGCTACTTGAAAATTACCCGCAACCAACATTAATGCTTTTTAATTTGATGTCAAGTGATTCAGAGATTTTCACCGTCAAACATTGTGAAGTACATGATCATAAGTTTACGTATTACAACTTCATTGAAAATACTTTATTGACAGGAAAACACTTCACAGATTACAAAAATAATAAATAATTAATAATGAAACTCATTGGCTTCCAATTAATATGGGCTATAAATAAAGGAATAGTGTCTTCTCATGAATTCATGTCTTCTAATTAAAGGACAGGTTTTTTGAAGAATGACAGTATAATTGCCTGTATAGATCTTCGAATTAAAATGCGATACATTTTTGGTTGTACTGAAAGGCGACAAATTGGGTTGCCGGTTGGGGTTTAGGAAAAAGTACCACTGAAAAAAAGTTCCCCACAAAACCTTTTTTTCGAATTTTCACCGATTATGACCTCAGCGTTATATTTTTGCCCCTATACGTTTTTCAAAATTTTTCTTAGTCCTTTGTTTTGAAATTTCTCAAATTTTTCATAGTTCTGAAGTGATTTTAGCCACAAGGAAAGAAAAAGCGTTAGTCTTACAATAATGACTAAGTGAATAATTTTACACAGTTTGTATTCTAACTAGGTGCATCTACTATATTGACAATTCCTTTACTACTTAGTAGTTTTTCAGTTTGTATTTTAACACGCTACTATGACATTAAAAATTCCTGTGTTTTCCGGAAAGCTCAGAGGATGATTTCTTTTATCCAAAGATTCAAATTTGTAACTAGAAGATACATTTGAGACCCTCTGTTAAATATTGGTACTATTGCTAGTAAGCCATAGGAATAATTGCGCCGTATTGATGCAGCAAATTCGGCGCATTAATTATTAAATTATTAATGCTTACGAAGAATAGAATCTCTGTCAGAGGAATCACGCTTTGCTTCTTTTATCTTTTTCTCGTGGTTCATTTAGAACACGTGGACATACGTTTGTGAAATCTGTGCTTCACATGATTGAGCTATTTGAAATACCCTGATTTGTCGTAAACAAAATGTATAGCAATATGACATTGCTTATACATATCTAATATTAATCATTGAATGTGTTATCATTCTATGAATTTTACTTTGGCCTGAAATTATTATCAGTAAAAGCTTTCGTTCATATCCGCCCTACATGGAAAAACTCACTTTTTGCGATGAAACTACGCATTACTAAATATCACAAGTACTTTATGAAAAGACACAAGCCGTCCGTCCTCCTTCCGATTGATAACTTCTAAACGGATTGAGCAAAAATCATAGAAGAATGACCAATGACACCATTAGCGACGTTTTTTGGCAGTTACCATGTCAAGACACTTGACTACGTCCACTGTTTCACTGGTTTATTTCATTTTCAAATTTTTATTACAACTTTATCGGTTTGACACTTCTGAGATAACATTTGCTTAATTTGAAAACCTATCCTTATGCTTACTTATATTATAATTTTCAAACTTTTCATTGAAATCAAAGTCAAACATGGATTTCTGGAAAACAAATAACACAACAACAGTCATGCAAAAGACAATGGTGTCCATATTCAATACTACTTTTTATCTTTTGCATTTTGATAGTAATATTGCCCTCGATTAAATTTTCCATGTGTTTCTGAGTAAAATATATATCACAAGTATGTATATAAGCAATAACAAAATAAACAGTGTTAATTCATTTTCCATCAACTTTCCAGAATGTTCAAAAGCAATCACGATTTAGCAATTTCAAACCCATCATTGGCATTTCCAGTAAAAATTTGAAAGCGTTTTCCAAACTTCCATAATAGGTATATAAAATTCTTAAAAGATTCTAGATTCTTCTAAAAATTCTTATAAATGTGGTGACGCTACGGTTTAAAACTTTCCATGAATATTTGGTATACTTTCAAAGAGGTCATATTGAAATCAATTATTTGTAAAACTAAATTTTACCTAAAATACAGGGTGAGGCATGAACGTATTTTAAAAATATGAATGGACAATTATTTTTTTGTATATCAGATATTACCGGTAGTCAACCAGATCTTACCCGACAGTCAGCCAGACCTTACCCGACGGTAGAAGTATGGAATATTTTAACAATTTTTTAATTGTACACTAAATGTAGAAGAATTACACACATAATAACAATAATTGTTATATTATTGTTGATGTATGAATTGTTTTTAAACAGCGCAGAAAAATACAACAATAAAATCTAGAAATCGATTTTAAAAGAAGCCATGGATATAACTACTTTTCTAATTGTTGTACTACTAAAATGCTGTCTAATTGTGACTAATGGTAATAACGGGGTTTTCCCCACTTTTATATCTCAATTAAAATTTTGAAGGATAAATAATTAAGTGAATGTAGAAATTGTAGCATTTTAAAGCATTGGATTTACAATAATTTTATTTGTTTATTTATTTATTTTTACTTATTAAGGCCAAGACGCCAGAAATCACTTTAAGAATAACTTACGCCAGGATGAGCAAAATTTTGAATCACCATTTACATGGCTTTTAGGTTCAGATTTGTGGGATTCAGACAACCCAGATTCGATAAAACCTAAATCAGTAATAACTAGTATGACAAAAATTCTAATAAATATATACTGTACTAAAACATTCTTTACATTACAATCTTTACTTTAAAAATTACACTTTTGAACAATCAAAAATTACCATTCTTGCCAAATTATGCGGGATTTTAAATCATAAATTAAATAATTAGTGGTGGGGAAAACATTTTATAGTAAATATTTAAAGCTTTTCCCATTAATCACTAATATATTGGTCAAGATTGTAATGTAACTGTTATCTTCAAAGATTTACTTTCCTTTTCATTACTTTAATAGTAAAAATAATAACAATACAGGTTGTGGAGGAATTAATGTTGTACTGGAATCAGTTGAACTGACATATATTTATTACCAGACCAGCCAACCGGCGGATATGGACCAAATAAGAGATGCGTTTGGAGACTGAGAAACGATTTTGCATTTACAGATATTTATACCGATGACTTGAGAAATCTAACCGAAACAGATGGGCTTTCAATAATATACTTCCCAACAAATTCTACAACATCTTTAAATGTGGAAAAAATGTAATGCTCTGATTTTTTTTCTTTCATTCTCTTTTTTGAAAAAGTCGACGTATCAAGTACTAAGTAAATTACACAAGAAAATCCTTTTCAGTGAAAAAAGTATAACAATTTTTCCTTTTGGTTATGTATTAATTATTACTTAATAGGAAGTTATTATATCATTTTAGAGTTCTGTTTAGATACTTGGATTTAAATGCTGAGAAAATGCTTTTGTTAAAAACAATGTTTATTTTATAACATTATATAACTATTAGACATGTTTGGCAACCGTGTTAATCTTTACATCAATTATATTTTTGCACACAGTCCGCATACAAGTCAAACTCTGTTTTCGTATCCAACGTCTAACATCAGCCATTCATTTCTCATGTTTTCCTCGAGCAAAAATGGAAATGGGACAGGGATTCGAATTGCCATCAGAGGAAGAGGCGCCAGAAATCCTACGATGTTCCTCCCTTATGAACTTTATGAAACATTAAGCGGTGCAATTAATATTACATCAGACATTTGTTCTCAGTCTTATCATTGTCAGTCCACAACTCTATTTCAATCTCCAAATAGTACTCACATTACTATTTCAATCAAACATTTGGAATTATTAACTGACCAGAACTTTTTAAGAATATTCACTTTCCTACCTTATCATAGTAATGGTAGCCATATTGAAGCAATCAGGTTTTAATATTTTTCAAAATAATACCTTAAAAATATGGATTAATATGAAATATGATTTAAAAGTTCATAAAAATGGTTAGGAGTAACAAAATGTTTTCATATCCCGTAGTTACACTGGCCTGTATCCATTTGGTCCTCCTGATTCAGAAGTACAAGGATTTACAGAGCCTCTTGTTTATATAGTGGACATACCACGTTACAATAGCAGAACTAAGGTCACTCTGGAATGGACTAATCCGTAAAATGTGGAAAGAACATATATTTCAACGTTGAAGTAGTTTTACATTTAGCTCCAGTTTAAGACATCCTAAACAAATAAAGTAAAATTAATCCCGAAGCCATTAATTTATGCAAAGGATGTATAATTATAATCATCCTGGTGCTTAATTATTTACTAATTGAGCAAACAAGAATAAACATGATTTTCACAAGTCAAGAGTAATAAGGCTTATTTTCATAATGTTCATTAGCCCGACCCTGGGTTAATAGGGTTTGTCTGTCTGTGTGTGCCTGTGTTCGCACTCTGACGTTCGTAAATCTTAATGAAAAAATTTTTACTCGGGATTTGAACTTTAAATTAACTCAAATCAAAGGCATGAATTTTTATTTTAAATTTCACGGTAATCATTTTAAATTTATTGCAATTATTTTACTTTTATTGAAATAATTTAATTTCAGATAACAATTTTACGTTGAAAATCTTTCACATTTCAAAGAGTAAAATATCAAATTTCTAAAGGATATTAAAAGGAATGAATGCAATCATTGAATTTCTGCAAAAATTTTGAAGGTCGAATGATCTCTTAAAATTTAGTAATGCATATAATCCGAGTTAATTTTGTTTCGGCATTCTTATTATGTCAGGATTTTTTTAATCAGTAACCAATTCTTAACTCATATATAATATAAACATTTCATTTCATGTATTAGTTTCTAAGTAAGACATATCTTCAAGCGTTACTAAAATAAGTCAATAAGAATTTATCTTTTAGAAACAGGAATTGCAAAGACGCACGTCCAGTATGAGCTTCCTCCACTGCATCCAAAATGTCTGTAATCTCCAAGGATAATACCTCGATGTCCTGGAGACTCTAGCCAAGCGTTGACAGCTTCTTGACAAGATTGTCTAATTACAAGTATTTCTCCCACACCCCTAAACTGATAGCCAGTACTTATTAAGCGATCCCCCAAAGTCATCTCACCAGGGCATTGATGACTGAAACAATCATTAGCTATCATCCAGTCATTGTGAAGTTTTGCAGCTGCTTCCACCTTAAAAGTATTGGGCATTAATATCACCAATAGCATGGCTTAGTAGTGTGAGCAATAATCTACCTGTGTGTTAATCTCAGCTGGAGAGATTCCATTACTTTGTCTAGCTGCATTCACCTCTGAAGAGCAGACCCCTGGATTAGACGGATCTTCATATTCCTTTATCACCCAATTTTGAGAATCCTCTGAACCTGAAGCATCGCAAGGAGTCGTGTTGGCTTCCGTTCCACTAAATACATTGGGTACAATTACTGCAAGCTTAACTTTAAACTTTCACGAACAAGATTTGAGAAATTTCGAAATTTCATACTAAAAGCATCAAAATGACATAATTGTGTATTAATTTAGTTTATTAAGTTTTTTAAAAGTGTTTAAGTTGGAAATACACATTTCTTTGCAATTTGAAGCTTTATTAAAAAGTATTTTTTATACTTCTCGCAAAATGTGTTTGCATTTCGAAGAAAAATTAATGACATGACTGAAATAATGTCTTTAATAATTGCTGTAATACTAACTTATAAAGATTAGGAAGACTAAGCGCTTTTTTCGGAGAGGAACAAACGCGAAATCGAGGAGATTAAATGCGACAAGTGGTTAACCTATTTTCGCATTCTTCCTTTGAATCATGTGGAAATTTTTATAGAAATAATATTAATTTCATGTTTTAATTTACTTTTATAAATATTAATTTCCTAGTTTCCCTTTGGCTTCAGCACATTGGATTTTTTCTAAATGAAAGTTTAACGTGAACCGAATCTAAACTTTTAAAAGTAAGATGCTGAAAAACATTTGTAGAGACAATATTTACTAAACCCATTATTTAAGAAAACTCTTAAGATTATTGCTTTCACAGTTACAGTTAGCATATTTATATATGCCAACACTTGCCTCAACTAAGTTTCATTTATTTCATAAATACATACAACTTACGTTGAAGCGCGTAAGCACCAACCAGTTGCGCCGTTGACAACCTGATAATAGTTATTGGATATATGACGTAGGAACCACTTTTGATTTATAAGGCCAGCATTCCCCTTTAAAAGATTAAAAACAAAATTTAAAATGTCACTTCTTCATAGCATTGAAAATATAATTCTTGTCTTGCTTTCCAAAGCAATTTCGACTGCTATAAACTATTTTTATTTCGATATCTTACCCATATAGCCACGGAATGTGATTGTCTATCTTCATCAAGTACATTTATTCGCCCTCCAACTTGACGGCCATAGACAAACGTCGATTCTTTGTTTATTTGATCATCTTAAAGAAAGAAACGTAATTTTTAAATAGACTCTCAATTAAATTGTACTTCTAGAAGACGAAAGACTTACTCCAATTAACTTCCCAAAACTCGTTCCCTGTTACCAGTTCTACTCTTGATCCTTCCGTAGCCGTTCCAGAAACTCCAAGATTCTATTACATTAGTAAGTGATTTGTGAATGCAGCATAAAAATATTTTCCGTCACTATAAAATTTAAAAGTGATTTTTATAATTTATTACCATTTGGAATTGCTTGCTCTGTAATATAAACTTTTGAGGAAAATCCTCATCAAATGCATAAACTTCCCAAAATTGCAGTACATCCGAGCCAGAGTGGTCACAAGGCGCCGTCATTGCCTGTTGTTGTCTGCAAACCAATTTTAAGCAAAAGGAAGAAAATGATGAAGACTTAAATAAGATAATGGGATATGCAACGTGATCAGCAAAATGTTAACACATAAACACTTAAAAAATCATATACCGTAAATCCCGAATTAGGGCCCCCTCTCGTATTAAGGCCCCCAGGGGGGCCCTATTACGACCAAACTTGCTTAAAAAGGCTCATTGAACTATAAGACCCCCGTTCGAAATAACACCCCCCCTAACCAATAATACGCAATGAGATTTGTAGCCGCATATTGTGAACTTATTCTATCTATATACCTACCGTATATCGCTCTTATCTCACAAAATAGATTAGGCGAATGAATAAGATATGGTTATCGTAGAAGAATTGTAGGTATACAAATTTAGTTCGTAGACAATGTCTGAAGAAGGAAGGCCATGGCGCACTCCAAAAAGACTTATGTCTTACTCCGTAAAAGCAAAACTGGAAGTGGTAGAATACAGCGAAAATTTTTCTAGTCATAAAGAATATCAACATGGTTTGGCTGCACTAAAGAAACGTGCCATGTGCTTGCATAACGCAGCAGCACCGAGTATTTGTGATGATGTCATTATAGTTCCTTCTGATAATGATCTGATGGACATAGACTCGGATTGATGATGGAGAATGCCTTAATAACTACATATGTTTATTAATATCACTGATTTATTTGATACACATTTTATGCATTCTAATTTATTGGCTATTTGTAACTTGTATAACTCATTATAACTGTTAAATAAATGCAATGAAACAATAAGACCCCTGCCCGTTATAAGGCCCCCATGGGGCTCTTAATACGAAGTTTACATGAAAAAAAATCGACTTGAAACAATAGCACCCAGGTGGCCCTAATTCGGGATTTACGGTAAGTATCTTTTACCTATGTAGCAGTGACATTGTACAATTACATAAATAAATCTCTAAAATTTAATCGATTAATTGAACTTACAGATCTGCTCGAAGGCAGCGCATTGTAGAACGATTGATGATATGATACATATTAGAAGTACCTCTTCGTTCCAAGTGCCATTTTTGGTTTTGTTGATTTGCGTCACCCTGTGATTAATTATTAACCTTTAACAAAATTAACCACATTAATACTGTAATTAAATTGTTAACATTAATTTTTACCCAAAGTGCAACGACGTGAGAAGCCGTATCTTCGTCTAACACCTTTGTGCGACCTCCGTTTTGCTGACCAAACACAAAGGCTGTTGCCACGTTTGAATTTGTTGCCTCATCTATAATTGCACTTAAAATGACATTTAAGAACTTTTAGTTTTTCTACTTATTTATATGCGATTCTACATTACCCCAGTTAACTTCCCAAAAATGATTTTCTGTTGTTAATTGAACAACAGATCCTTCAATAGCTTCTCCAGAAATTCCTAAATTCTAAAAACCAGATTTCATTTTCTTACATTTGTCAATAATTGTATCGAAGTGTTGGAAGTATTGGTAGAGAATTGTGAATTTGAATTCAAATAAATTATGCAACTTACATATTGGAAGGCGCCGCTTTTTATATTAATTTTGCGAATTTCTGCTTTGCAAGTTAGGACCACTATTGTTAGAAAAATGCCCAAAAATACGGATGCAGACTTTTTCTCTTTCATTTTGTTTATTTTCAGAACATTTGTGATTAAAGGCTTTTCAACAAGCGTTTCACAATTAGGTGCTCTTTTAAAATAATATGAAGTACAATATCCTTTGATAACACTATCTGTTGTGAAATGTATTTATATCTGAGGTTAAATTTTATCGGTTGTGGTAGGTGTGACCGCTTGCTTGACATTACAAGCTTGATATTTTTGATAAAATACCGTTACATTAAATCAACGTTTGCGACCACAACAAAGCAATTAATTATTTTTAATTAAACTAATCATACATTTCTAGTAGAGACGAGGGCAGAAATAAAAAGTTTTATGCCTTTCGTTTGCTTTTGTCATTAAAATTTTAATTCAGAGGAATTGTTGCAACACAAGAAAATTTATAATCGTGCCAGGTATTTTTATGCTGTATTTGAAAAATCATTTTTTAAAACAATGGAGTTAATAAGTCGCAACGAATGTACAGTCAGTGGGGTTGTATTTTAGCAAATTTGTCGGGGATTGAAACGCATTTATGATTTTCTTTCACCATATTGCATTTGCAATCTTACTACAAAACTGACCTACGGAATTCATAATGATTTAGTATTGATTAGCGACTAGCCATATAATCAAGTCAAAATATACTTCTAATGGTTGTCATTCGTGTACATATAATATGTTAATTATCACTGCGATAATATGACTGAAGACATGCTTATCATGGAAATGACTAAATACCGTTTATATTAAAGTAACCATTACATTTGATAATAAAGTGTAGGATTAAATTGAACAACTCTTAGGGGGTGCTGCAATTTAACAGTTTTATTTCACACTCGTCAAATGTTATCTGTCTATGTTATCATCAAGCTTTACGTTGCAGTTTGTACTATTGCTGTATATACTTGTACTCGTAGCGATCGAACAGTGTAAGTTATTTATCATAATAGCTTTGTATATTAACATTATTTTAGGATTGAGCGGTTGATTGAGAATAATATTAATGTCTAATCTTTAACCTAGCATATTATAGGGCTACCATAAACTGAATGGCTGCATTCAGCAATGAAATAAGAATGCAAGTATTACCAATGTGGTGTTTTGGAATTTTATGTTGAGATTTGCTATTTCACAATGTAAATATTGTAACCTGACACTTACCATCACTCTTGTGATAAGAACACATTTATTTTTGTTAAATCTGCTTTATATCTATTCTTCAAAATTGGCCCAAACAAATATGTTTGACGACCGCTACCAAAAGAAGTGTAAATATTGTAATGTCAAGTAAGTAAACGATACAGAATGAAATAAATACAGAATACGACACAAGCAAAATTGTGAACAAACAGAGAAACGATTATGTGGAAATATCTGCTGTCTATTTTTTTGACAGCGACGAAGTGGTCCACTTCGACAAATTATATGTATGAAGAATAAAACTCTGCAACTTCTATTGGCTAACTTGTTTGAGGCAATGTGAGACAGAAGCAATGGAAAAATTCCATGGTCTGTCTACACAATCCGAAAATTATTTGCATTTACTAAACTGTATAAAATGCAGGCACCAATTTATAGAACTGCCAATTATTTCATGGCAACCATTTCACGGAAGAAACTGGTACTGAATGTTCCATTTATTGTTTGAAGTGGGGGTACAATAAATGAGACTATAATAAAATATCTGTCCAGGCTGTGTCCCATTAATAAAATGAAATCAATGGTTTTACTTAATTACTTGAAAATCATTCCATGAACTTGTATCACAATACAAATAATTTTCTCAAAAATGTAACTCATTGAACTTGACTTTATTTGCAATTCAGTAAATGTGGTACAAAAAATTTATATCCCTATGTAGGACGACTAAAGAGCGTAAATAATATTATATCCTTTACATGTAATGTTAGTTAGTATACATGCCCATTAACTGCAAATTTTAATTTTGAGCTACCTTCCTCCTTTAATACTGGAAATCATTGGAAAATGTTTCTGTGGAATCAATATTCCCAGAATCAAGGGATCCCAATAATAAATTTATTGAAACTCTAAGAGCCGCAATGGGAGGAGATTTCCAAGATGTCCTTGCTTTTAATTGGAAAGCTTATCTTGAAAGTAAGAATGACGTAGCTTTAAACTATTATAGTATTTTTTAATTTTGTGTTTTCAATATACTTCAATCCAAAAGTATTTGAGGTAAAGATTTAAATATCAAAAAATTGAAAATAACAGGTTCTGATTTAATTTTTTCTATCCCAATTCTACAAAAATTGACTCCGAGTTCCCCAAATGAACCTCTCGACTATTTTGTGAAAACAATGCGTGGAACAATAAAAGGTCGTGAAGAATCTCAGACTGAGAAACAAGATATGGTGAACACACTTTTGAAAATGTGTCAAAAGGGTAAAGCAGATAAATAGTACACAAAATTAGGAATCACAGACAACACGGCGTTAGCTCAAGCTTTTGAGTTTTTCCTCGCAAGTTATGACACTACGCGGACGACACTTTCACTCTTCACTTATCACATGGCAGCAAATCCAGATATACAAGAAAAACTTCTGAAAGAGGTTGATGCCGCATTGAAAAAGAGTGGAGGAAAAATAAATCACGAAACTGTAGCCGAATTTTTTTTTCGCTAAACGAAAGTAGTAAGTGAATGTGCACTTGCAAAAGTACGTAAGATGTGAATCTACAAAACTGAAGGGGTGGAATAAAATAAATCTCATATCTGGGTTCAAAATACGCACATCATGTAAAAGGCTTACCTTTGTAAGCATGGTGTAAACTAAAGTAGTACACAATTTTGTGCAGTAAAAGTGTGATATGCAAAAGGAAATTAAAATACAACATTAATCAATGTTTCATATTTATTCTAGACATAGAAATATCTTTGTTTGGGGTTGGAAAAAAATAGAGTAGTTCGCCAAAGTGTCGAACCGAACCGGGTTCGGTTGGGTTTGCTCAATATTTTTGGAAGGCGTTGTTCGGTTTGCTTAAAATTATTTTTGAGACTGGTTCGGTTCGGTTCGCTTAAAAATTTTTTTGGGCCTGTTTCAGTTTGGTTCGGTTTGCTCAAAAGTTTTTTTGGGACTGGTGCGGTTCGGTTCTCTCAAATTTTTGGGAACAACTGGTTTGGCTCGGTTCGCAGGGTACAAAGTTGCAAGTCTGATCGTAATACAACTGCAATTGTTATCATTGTCGGTCGAAGACTCTTATTTCAAACAACTCGTTGGATATTTTAAGCAGTGGTTTCAAAGGAACTTATTCAATGAGCAGTGAAACTATGAACAATGATAGTGATGGCAGCTCAATATAATCCAATTGTAATTCAAGTTTTCATGGTGTTATTTTATCCAGCATAGCCTACCCCAGAGAATTTTCCTTACTCCGTAGTCATGCCAACAATTTACCCCTAGGAAGTCCATAGCAGAAAATGGCTATTTTCTCCGCTGTCCGGAGAACAGGATTACGGGCATAAATACATTGAGCAACTAAAAGCCCATGAATTGATTTGATTTCCCGGAAATAACTTAAATAACTGATTGAGCAATTAAAACTTTTCTGCTTTTTGGGTATTCTAACACGGTTTTGTTGTACTCCATGCTGAATGAGCAGAAATTCAAGGGCAAAAGTAAGGAAGATTATATACAAATATTTGTTAACGATAATTTGATTGATTACTTGAAAGGAACGTTAAAGAGGAAGGATACAAATGACATTACTAGTTAAAAAACGTACGGTATGGTACAGATATGGAAACATTGGAAATTTTTATACTGATGACACAGGCGCCTGTCTTGTTAATAACGTCGGAGTATATCCTCTCTATTTAAGCAATATAATGCAAGACTACACAATATTTTAATTGGTTTTTACTATGAGATGTTAATTCTTTACTTTTATTATTACTAATTTGATTTTGAGATATCCTAAATTGCTTTTCTTTGCGTATTGTGCTGTCATAAAAAAATCCAGGGTACCCATCATAACAAACATTGAATGCAGAATATTGGATTCGATATACAATGTCATATCTAAACATATCAAGCTATCATATCAGGTTAAACCCATTCTAATAACTCATAATTATTTTCGAGATTCTTTTGGAAATATCGTGCATTTTCATGTAATATTTAGAGCGAGTTTCCGAAAATTCGACGGTTATTAATTGGGTATCAGGAATGATATCGAAAATTTCTAGAATCAAGAGCAGATATTGCTTTAAATGAATGATTGTTTACTGACTTAATGAATTTAGCAGTGCAATTCCAAGTAAATGCAGTAACTCTTACTCTCTGTAGATATTTTGCCGAATTTCTCAATCTATTTTTGCCGCACTGTTGTGTATCTATGTTTGAAAACGTATGTTTTAATTTTACGCGGATTGTCAAACCAACTATAAATGTATAAATACTTTATACACACAGACTTAGCATTCATGGTCTAATTGTACACGAAAGCAGTTTGTAAAAGTTTTCTGTTATGATAGTGTTTTATTTTCATTGCATCCTAGGCAAAATGATGGAGTCAATTTTTAGATCGGCAACGATTTTTTACGATTCAATATTATTGCAAAGTCATGTACACAAAATAATTTGCGGCTTAAAGTTGAACCATTTTCACTGGCTTGGATTGTACGCCAACATTACATCTGTTGTAAGTGGGTTTCCTTTTTCTTGGGATCATGCCAAACAAAAATTTGGGATGTCAAAATCACATTGTCGTTTAGAAATATTAGGAATTTTGAACATACTATTTGCTGTCGTGATAGCTATACATATTCGACAATCCATTAAGCAGAACGATTCAAATACACTCGACATTTCTTCGCTAACATTAAGTTCACTGTTTGTGATTTTTCATTTAATTTTATACGTGATGGGCAGGGCTAATAAGTCTACAACTGGACAAATTATACAGATGGTTTTGAACTTCTTGCACACTGAAACCATTTCCTTCTCAAAAGGTAAATTATAAATATTTTTACATTTGTACAATAATACAGTAGAGAAAGCTACTATTTGTATGTCTGACTGTTTGTATGTTAGTAAATTTGGGAAAAAACAGTTAATTAATTATAATTTTAAATACTTTCATTATTCACACAAAAGGTGCTTGTGGTGATGCATTCAGTGACAAGGAGTCTAAGTACACCAAATTGGAAGTTTGGGTAATAAAATTTTTCCCTCCAATATGTTGTATCTGTGCTACTCCAATATTAACCTTTTTGGCACTAGATGTGCAAAACAACTACTTGAATGATATTGTTCCAACGCACTGGACCCTGCAATTTGTTTTGCGGGTTTCACAAATAATCGTACTACTATCCACTATGTATTCGGCCACGGTTATATACGTGTACATCTTGATGTGTATGCTTCGAATATTTTATATGCTGCAACAAATAAGGTAATTAACAATTTCTGTAATTCGATTATTATCGATATCCCTTAGATACTTTAATTAATGCAATGTAATCTTTGAATAACATAAATTATTAATTTGCATTTATTGATGAATTACTACTTTAATTGATGAATTACATTAATTATTAATTTTCATTAATTTATGAATTTCAGATGCAGTAAATACGATATTGAACATCGAATTGCTATGTGCAATCGAACCCGAATACTGAATATGTTATTCAACGACAGTATCCCTCCTGCGCTATTTCCTGCTGTCACCATAACTTGGTTTTTCACTACCGTATTATGTTGCTTCGGTTCAATCAGATTCTACGACCGTCTAGAGTTTCCTGCTTTCGCTCTTTCAACAAAATGTGCTTTGCATCATTTTGTTGTATGACAATGTTCTTAGTATGCTGCGCGTTATTGTGGAAACATTCTTCTGATTCACTGAGAGCAATTCGTGAATCTATAATCACCAGAACATATAGTGGCTTATTGATGAATCAAATGGTTTACAGTTCACTGAAACCTTTTGGTGTCAGAATATCTCCCATTAAAAATGTCAAATATGACAGAATTTTTGAATTCTACGGAGCAATGCTTTCCAGCATTATGACTCTACTTTTTGTGTTTAAATAACCTTAAAATGCAGATATTGAAAAGTAAATTAGCAAATAATGATAGCAATAATATTGTCATAATCGTAGTGACGGCCAAATTTCATGCTTTGTCAATACCGCAGATTTTGATAAGATATCTAACGCTTTTCTGCATGAAACATATGATCTACTGGAATATTTATGGCGCAGAGACTATAGAGAGGTCCAGTGCAATCGTTAAATGATGTTAAAAATCATTAGTATTTAAATTGCCGCTTTCTAACTCGACGCGCGTAAGTCAAAACCAATTTAGATGGGTATCTTGTTATTATAATTATAGCTTACACACCATAATTTTCTTGTAACGTTTGTACTAGATCCCTCTATAGTTTTATAAAGTGCGGTACCCTATTATAAGTAATGTTTGGAACCTTTATTGATAGTTTAGGGTCGTAATGCAAGCATTGTCACGCTTACATAATTTCAGACAGTCTTATCCGTTCCTATTCAATCAGAATTATTCCAAATCAGGAAGCACATTTTAACTTGGGTATAATATAGGTATAGCGATTTCATTTCGCGTATTAGTTGCCTAAGAAGACCTATGAATAACACATCTTCAAACGCTACTAGTAAAATTTGTCAGTAATGATTTATCTTTTAGAAACATAGGAGTAGCAAATACACACGTCCAGTATGAGCTTCCACATTGTGGTTTGTCACAGTTTGGAACTGTTATGAAAGTTGCTTAGCAGTTTCTGAACTAATGATCAATTGGTTTGTCACTTTTCCGCATTAGTGATCACTTGGTTTAGCTCCGTTCTGATGTAGAGGGACGATATTCCTTGATCACCCAATTTTGAGAATCATCTGAACCTAAAGCATCGCAAGGAGCCATGTTGCCTTGCGTTCCACTAATGACATCGAGCACAATTAATATAACTACAAACTTAAACTTTCAAACAACAAGAATTGAGAAAGTTCAACGTTTCATGCCAAAACCATTCAAAATGACAATTGTAATTTATTTCTAAAGTTTTTAAAATGTGTTTGAATTGGAAATATACATTTTCTTTGCAATTTTAATGCTTCAGTAAAAATTGTATTTATTTAAAGGATGCGCAAAATGTTTTTGCATTTCGAAGGAAAATTAATGAAACGACAGGAATAATGAGTCTATGTAATCCTTACTTATGAAGATTGGGAAGACTAGAAGTTTCCCTCAGAGTGGAACGAACGAAAAATAAAGGAGAATAAATGGGACAAATTATTAACGTATTTTCGCCCTTTTTCTTTAAACCAGGCAGCAGTTTTTGTAGAAATAATATCATTTCACCAAGTTTGATTTCCCAGTTTTCCCTTGGCTTTAAAATATTGAACTTTTTAAAAAGGAATTGAAAATATATATTGATTCAAATCTAAACTTTCAAAAGTAAGATGTTCAAAAAGATTTATAGAAACAATATTTGGTGAACTAACTGTCGTATTTAAGACTGAAAATGGTAAGATTTTTGCTTTCACAGTTACACGGATTTTGTATTTTAACATCTGCCTCAGTGAAGTTTCATTTATTTCATAAATACGTTAACTTACGTTGAAGCGCGTAAACACCAACCATTTGCGCCGTTGACAACCTGATAATGGTTATCGGATATATGACGTAGTTTACTATGTCAGCCGCATTGAGAAACGGAAACCAGAAGACATAACCTGGAAAACACAAAAATTCCACTCCATCTGTTTTTTATCTTTCCTGAAATGCTCTTCTAATTCTTGCATATCTCCAAAAAGCATATAAGAATGACCAGCAACGTCACCAGCAACTTTTTGGCAGTTACCATGTCAACATACTCCGATACTTGGCTACGCCCATTGTGCCACTGGTTTATTTTATTTTCAAATCACTATATTACCACTTTATCGGTTTGACTCTTCTGAGGTAATATTTGCTTAATTTCAAATGCTATCCATATACTTGGATATTCGGTATATAATAATTTGAAAACATTTCATTGAAATTGACGTCAAATATGAATTCCTGGAAAATAAATAACACAACAAGATTCATGAAATACGATAATAGTTGCCCATATTGAATATAATTAATTGAGAGGGTAAACTCATATAAATACTTAGGTATTATTTACGATTCGCAAATGATATTTGATTTGCACTTTGAAAAGGTAGATCAGAAAACTACTGCAGCGCTTTCTAAGCTATACAAGTTGAAAAGATATTTGTCGCATAATGTAATTAAAACTCTTTTATCTTCCTTTGTACTTAGCCAGAGTGAGTACGGTATATTAAAATAGGCTGTGCAAACCACTACCCAAATTAAGCACTTGCAAGTGAAAATAGACAGATTTCTGGTGTCTTTCTTCTTCTTCGTATTAAACAGGAAGAATAGAATAAATAAAATGCTAAATCATATCAATGGGCCAATTAATCAACTACTAGAGAAAGCCGGCATGCTTACGTTAGAAGAAAGGATGGGATTAGCTCTTGCCAGATTTTCATACAAATATATTTATAATACTAAAATTGGCTTTGAAGAGTGGTTTCATTTCTCGGAGAGAGAAAGATGGTTTCCTAAACTGAATGTACCTAGTCACACCTCTCAAGTTTTTAAGCAATCAGTAAAATGGAGGGCAATTAATTATTGGAATAGAATACCCAGTAGGACTAATAGCGAGGTTCTAGGCAGTTACAATACATTTGCAGACTATATACGTCATATTGTGATTAGTAATAGAAAAAATTGTAGTATGCAAATTAGTTATTTATTGTTTGAATATTGCATTAATAGAACAGTGATATTCTTAATTGGTGTACTATTATTATTAGTTATGCTATATGAAGGGTATTGTATGAAATTATAATGTACTAAAGTTAATACTAGTTATGTAACACTAATGTAGTTGCCTTTAAATTAGTAGATAAGATAAGATATATATGTGTGTGTCAACTAAGGAAGATTAACATTACCTGTAATGCCAAAGTGAGTGACACGTTAATAAAGTTTCAATTTCAATAATTTTTATCTTTTGTATTTTGATAGCAATATTGTCCCCGACTTTTACAATACATTTCTGCTTTACAATACTTACCACAAATATGTATATAAACGATAACAAAATAAACTGTTAATTCATTTTCCATCAGCTTTCCAGAATGTCAGACATTATTTTAAGTTATACATAAAAAATTATGACGTTTTAGCAATTTCAAACCCCTCATCGGCATCTTCGGTCAAAATTTGAAAGCGTTTTTCTAACTTCAGTACTCGGTATTAAAAATTATATAAAGTTATTATAAACATAACTACGGTTTAAAACTTTCCACGAACTATTACTATGTTTTCCAGGAGATCGTATTATATAGGTAAACAAGAATTTGTAAAACTGAATTACCTAAAATAGAGTCAGAGGTATATATTTTGTAAATTTAATATTATAGGTTAAAAGTTATTATAAATTATAAGTTTTGCATACCAGACCTTACCAGCAGTCAACCAAACCTTATACAAGTCAACGAGACCTTAACGACAGTTAACCAAACATCATACGACATTCAACCAGACCTAACCACAGTCAACCAGACCTAACCACAGTCAACCAGACCTAACCACAGTCAACCAGACCTAACCACAGTCAACCAGACCTAACCACAGTCAACCAGACCTAACCACAGTCAACCAGACCTAACCACAGTCAACCAGACCTAACCACAGTCAACCAGACCTAACCACAGTCAACCAGACCTAACCACAGTCAACCAGACCTAACCACAGTCAACCAGACCTAACCACAGTCAACCAGACCTAACCACAGTCAACCAGACCTAACCACACTCAACCAGACCTAACCACAGTCAACCAGACCTAACCACAGTCAACCAAACATTATACGACATTCAACCAGAACTTACACCACAGTCAACCAGACCTAATACAAAGTCAACCAAACATTATACGACATTCAACCAGAACTTACTCCTGTAGTGGTTGTGGGCTAGGATGGGTTGGAGCTGGTTACGCTGAAGGGTTAACTGCAGGACGTCCAAAGTGATTATGGCAAAATGGCTATGAGAATCAGCAAAGGCAGTATGATTAGTACGTGGATGTGGTGACATGGACCAAGTCCAATTTGCTCTTATGTATGTGGTGTGAGTGTGTGGAATGAGGAATATTGTACAATAACGAAAGGCTTTTCGTATCAGTAGTTATTTATTTCCTCAGACCAACAGAGTAACATTCAGCAACAGAGTTACTACAACACTAATAACGGATTACAATTGACTTGTATTTATACCAATTTTTCTACGCATACTTTTCAATGAAAGACAATGAAGAGAAGTGATGATTCAGAGTACATTAACATTAAATTACATGAATTATAAAAGTCATTCGATAGTAATGTCACAGGAAATAAAAGTAGGACAACATAGGATTAACTAACATCAGTCATTGAGTAAAACCTAAAGTTCACTTCTGAAATTCCATTCATACATTTCATCATTCATAAAACTACAAGTCAATCAATACAACATAGTATACAGCAGGTAAGTCAGAGGTATTAGTAAAATGATATTCAAATCCAACTTAACCTAAACAAATGAACGATTCATTCTTAAAACTAGAAAACAAACATAAACATTCAAAATGTACCTCACTACTGACCCATATTCCATTTTCATTCATTAATATATAGGATGTGAGCGTACAAACAGTAATACAATAACAATAACAAATACATAGAACTCTATATACAATCTCTATTTCATACGTCCCAGGTTGCCACCCGTCCCTAGGTAGCCACTATAACATAGACTCCAGACCCGAGGCATTCTCACTATTGTCCATGTAGATATGCTTGTTTCCGGCTAGCAGGATCCCTACGGTTATGTGCTATTTTGCCAATAATGTGTACGAGGCAATAGATTGGAATATACAATTAGTTAGATAATTTACTAGTTCCAATTAGCACATCACAGGTATAATAATAAATGATAGATTACTAATAGAATAATAGAAATAGAAATGATATGGGAAATGCCCTCTGTCCCATCTCAGCTCCTTCTCCTTCCTCTGTCCGATTCACTCTAAAGTCGAGAGACTTCCATCAGCTCTCTCGATGGCTCCAGGAAAGTCACCGTCGCACAAACTCTGCTGCGATATGTTGATGGCTGGGGAAATGATATAGGAGAGCTAACATAGTTACAGACAGGGAGTTGGTGCGGCGACTTGGTATTGTTATTTGCAATACGTATTAATTAGTTTTTCTTAAATTTGTGATGGTCGGATTTTCGAAGTGAGATGTGTATAATGTATAATACATTTTTATGTACAAAAGTCAGTAAGAAATAAGAATATTATGCATTGGATATCAATTGTATTTCCATGTTATGTTGTTTATTGCTTTTTCAAAAGAAACTCAATTCACATTAAATGCGTAAGCTACTCATAACACAACCCAAAAATAATTAGGACTTTTTATGAAACAAATGTGACAAATTGGAAACATTGTTTTTAACCAATACTTCTTGCAACAATAATAATATGTAGCGTAATGTAACTACAGAGGGATGCAGCAGGGAAATGAATATGAATTGTGAGTGAAAAACAATATACACAAAGAGAAAATTGCATTGACATTAAAATTTAACTGGACAACTTAATTTAACAGTATCTTTGGGCTGCATACAAATGCATGTTGTGCTTAATGACTAAAATCAACTAGGTCGTTATTGTGTTAATTACTTGAATGAAAGTTGCCTCGTCATCATAGAAAACAGGCAATTTACACTACAGATGCATCCTTTTAATTCATTTTCTAGGTTCGTAGAATTTTGCACATGTAATATGTTACATTCTCTTATATATAAAATCTAGATTAATTTATAATGACTTTCTGACATAGATTTGGTGTTCGATTTTAAATACTATTTTCTATATATTGTACTTATACAATCAATGGTTTTTTGTTTTCTATACATGATGGTTTTCGATTAGATATGATTTTCTGCACAAATTCAACAATAATTCAACTGTTCATTATATTCAACTGTTACACAGTATTTATAGATACGCCATACACTCATCATAATCTTATGTGTTCTTACAGTAGCAAATTGCAAATACAATTTTATTTTTTGACCTCGACATCGTTTCAATCTAACTACTTAACTTTGAAACTTCCATCTCTGTTATTTACGGCATTTAATATACATACGTGCCCGAGAATAAATTAATACAAGTAAATTGCTTAGATCAAATAAAGCTGAATTCCGAAATGGAAAATGATTAAAAGCTATTGTCAAAACAGTAAAAGCCAACAATCGATCTAACGTTTGAAACTAAAAGTCAAAAATCGATCTTATGTTTGTCATGCAACTAATTTTCCAAGTAGACAGTAAACATCAATAATATTATTGTGATATATATGAGGTTTTTTGACGTTTAGGTCCTATCACGAAATTACGAATGCTTGCTGGTCAGACCGTGTATTGTAGTGTCACCAGTTCTATGTCGTTCTACTTATCGCAGTAATATAAGCAGAGCACCAATAGAATGGATGGCACTATACCTACAATAAATGAGATCAAGATCTAAAAAAATTATGTATGCTAATGTCATGTCAAATAAGACGAATCTTCATCACTAAGGTGGAGTAGATTTGAAATACTATCTGTGGTATCTTCTTCCGTTTCCAAACTTAAATTAACTTGAGTATAAAAATTTTCGGAATTATTCTTGACTTCCGCTGCCTTGGGCTCAACACCTGCGTCCGGGTGAAACTTTTTAATATGTGTTCGGCAATTACTTTTGCATACAAATCCTGTGTTGCAGATAGGGCATGTATAGGGTGCGACGTAGTCTTCAGTACGTGGTACTCTTTTCATACTGACGGGTATTTGCTCTGATCCAGGGTGTTTTCTACGAATGTAATAATTGACATTACATTTGTACACAAACTTATTGTGGCACACTGGACATTCAAATGGTTTGTGCATTCTTCTACATCTTGCAGATTGGGAGTTGTCACCGTCCTCACCGTCCTCATTTTCTTCGCCATCGTCCCCTTCTTCATCCTCATCTTCCTCCCCATCGCCTTCAAACTCGTCTCAAAATATTTTTGAGAACTGGTTCGGTTCGGTTCGATTAAATTTTTGGGAGCAACTGGTGCGGCTCGGTTTGGCTAGCAGGGGACAAAGTTGCAAGTCTGATAGTAATACAACTGCAATTGTTATCATTGTCGGTCGAAGAATCTTATTCCAAACAACTCGTAGGATATTTAAGCAGTGGTTTCCAGGGAACTTAACTCATTATGTTTAGTTTAAAAACAGGAAATGAAAAGCGAGATATCAGGACACAAATTTGCTGTTTGGCGATGAAATACCGGATGCGGAAAGCAATGATCCTATTCATTGAGCAGTGAAACTATGAACAATGATATTTATGGCAGCTCAATATAATCCAACTACATATAATATTAATAAATTAATGTTAATTTAACTTGAATTCAAGTTTTCATGGTATTATTTCATCCAGCGTAGCCTACCCCAGAGAATTTCCCTTACTCCATAGTCATGCAAACAATTAATTTACCCCTAGGAAGTCCATAGCAGAACATGGCTATTTAACTTTTCTCCGCTGTCCGGAGAACAGGATTACGGGCATAAATACATTGAGCCACTAAAAACCCATGCATTGATTGGATTTCTCGAAAATAACTTAAATAACTGAGTGAGCAATTAAAACTTTTCTGCTTATTGGATATTCTAACAAGGTTTTTTTTACTCCATGCTGAATGAGCAGAAAATGAAGGGCAAAAATAAGGAAGATTATATATAAATATTTGTTAACGATAATTTGATTGATTACTTGAAAGGAACGTTAAAGAGGAAGGATAATAATGACATTACTAGTTAAAAAACGTATGGTATGGTAGAGATATAGAAACATTGGAAATAGTTATACTGATGACACGGGCGCCTGTCTTGTTAATAACGTCGGAGTATATTGTCTCTATTTAAGCAAAATAATGCAGGACTACACAATATTTTAATTGGCTTTTCTTATTGGATGCATTATGTGATTATTTAATTGGATGTAAATTCTTTACTTTTATTATCACTAATATCTTATCACTTATAATATCACTATTATCTTGAGATTTCCTAAATTGCTTTTCTTTGCGTATTGTGCTGTCATAAAAATCCAGGGTACCCATCATCACAAGCAATGAATATAGAATATTGATTTCGCAAAACAATATCTTATCTAAACACATCAAGCTCTCATACCAGGTTAAACCCATTCTAATAACTCATAATTATTGTCGAGAACCTTTTGGAAATATCGCGCATCATGTAATATTTACAGCGAGTTTCCGAAAGTTCGACCATTATTAATTGGGTATCAGGAATGATATCGAAAATTCCTGGAATCAAGAAATTGATTAATTAATTTAGATGAATGATTGTTTACTGACTTAATGAATTAAGCAGTGAAATTCCAAATAATTACAGGAACTCTGACTCTCTGTAAATATTTTGCCGAACTTCTCAATCTATTTTTTCCTCACTGTTGTGTATTTATGTTTGTCAATGTAGGTTTTAATTTTACGCGAAATGTCAAACCAAATAAAAAAGAATGAATACTTTATACACTCAGACTTAGCATTCATGGTCTAAGTGTCCACGAAAGCAGTTTGCAAAAGTTTTCTGTTATGATAGTAGTTTATTTTCATTGAATCCTAGGCAAAATGTCAATTTTTAGATCGGCAACGATTTTTTACGATTCAATATTATTGCAAAATCAAGTACATAAAATAATTTGCGGCTTAAAATTGAACCATATTCACTGGCTTGGATTGTACGTTAACATTACATCTGTTGTAAGCGGGTCTCCTTTTTTTTGGGATCATGCCAAACAAAAATTTGGGATGTCAAAATCACATTGTCGTTCAGAAATATTAGGAATTTTGAACATAATATTTGCTGTCCTGATAGCTTTACATCTTCGACAATCCATTAGCCAGAACGATTCAAATACACTCGACATTTCTTCGCTAACATTAAGTTCACTGTTTGTGATTTTTCATTTAATTTTATACGTGATGGGCAGGGCTAATAAATCCACAACTGGACAAATTATACAGATGGTATTGAACTTCTTGCACAGTGAAACCATTTCCATCTCAAGAGGTAACTTATAAATATTTTTTATCTTTGTACAATAATACAGTAGAGAGAGCTACTCTATGGAAAAAATAGAAAGCTACTATTTGTATGTCTAGTCTGTCTGTTTATATGTTAGTGAATTTGGGAAAAAATAGTTAATTAATTATAATTTTAAATACTTTTATTATTCACACAAAAGGTGCTTGTGGCGATGCATTCAGTGCCAAGGAGTCTAAGTACACCAAATTGGAAGTCTGGGTAACAAAATTTTTCGCTCCAATGTGTTGTATCTCTGCTACCCCAGTATTAACTTTTTTTGCACTAGATGTGCAAAACAACTACTTGTTTGATATTTTCCCAACGCACTGGACCCTGCAATTTCTATTGCGGGTTTCACAAATAATCGTATTACTATCCACTATGTATTCGGCAACAATTGCATACGTGTACATCTTGATATGTATGCTTCGAATATTTAATATGCTGCAACAAATAAGGTAATTTTACCAATAACAATTTCTGTATTTGAATTGTTATTGATATCCCATTGATACTCTAATTAATGTAGTGTAATCTTTGAATTACATTAATTATTAATTTGCATTAATTTATGAATTACATTAATTATTATTTTGCATTAATTTATGGATTGCATTAATTATTAATTTGCATTAATTTATGAATTACATTAATTATTAATTTGCATTAATTTATGAATTGCATTAATTATTAATTTTTATTAATTTATGAATTACATTAGTTATTAATTTTTATTAATTTATGAATTACATTAATTATTAATTTGCATTAATTTATGAATTACATTAATTATTAATTTGCATTAATTTATGAATTACATTAATTATTAATTTTTATTAATTGATGAATTACATTAGTTATTAATTTTTATTAATTTATGAATTACATTAGTTATTAATTTTTATTAATTTATGAATTACATTAGTTATTCATTTTTATTAATTTATGAATTACATTAGTTATTAATTTTTATTAATTTATGAATTGCATTAGTTATTAATTTTTATTAATTTATGAATTACATTAGTTATTAATTTTTATTAATTTTTGAATTACATTAGTTATTAATTTTTATTAATTTATGAATTACATTAGTTATTAATTTTTATTAAGTTTTGAATTACATTAGTTATTAATTTTTATTAATTGATGAATTACATTAATTATTAATTTTCATTAATTTATTAATTTCAGATGCAGTAAATACGATATTGAACATCGGATTGCTATGTACAATAGAACCCGAGTACTGAATATTTTATTGAACGACAGTATCCCTCCTGCGGTATTTCCTGCTGTCACCATAAATTGGTTTTTCACTATCGTATTATGTTGCTTCGGTTCAATCAGATTCTACGACCGTCTAAAGTTTCCTGCTTTCGCTCCTCTCCCAATCCTTGGCTTTGCATCATTTTGTTGTATGACAATGTACTTAGTATGCTGCGCGTTATTGTGGAAACATTCTTCTAATTCGCTGAGAGCAATTCGTGATTCTATAATCACCAGAACAGATAGTGGCTTATTGATGAATCAAATGGTTTACAGTTCACTGAAACCTTTTGGTGTCAGAATATCTCCCATCAAAAATGTCAAATATGACAGAATTTTTGAATTCTACGGAGCAATGCTTTCCAGCACTATGACTCTACTTTTTGTGTTTAAATAACCTTAAAATGCAGATATTGAAAAGTAAATTAGCAAATAATCATAGTAATTATACTGTCATAATCGTAGTGACGGTTAAATTTCATGCTTTGTCAATACCGCAGATTTTGATAAGATATCTGACGCTTTTCGGCACGAAACATATGATCTACTGGAATATTTATGACACATTGACTATAGAGAGGTCCAGTGCAAGCGTTAATGATATTTAAAATCATTGGTATTTAAATTGCCGCTTTCTAAAACGATGCGCGTAAGTGAAAACCAATTTAGATGGGTATCTTATAGTTATTATAATTATACCTTATACACAATAATTTTTTTGTAACGTTTGTACTGGATTTTTCTATAGTTTTATAAAGTGCGATATATTGTTACCCTATTATAAGTAATGTTTGAAACCTTTAATGATAGTTTAGGGTCGTTATGCAATATTGTCATGCTTACATAATTTAAGACAGTGCTTATCCATTCCTGTACTTTTCAGGCGATCGCCCATACTCATCTCACCAGGGCACTGATGACTGAAACAATCATTAGCCAGTCATTTTTAAGTTTTGCTGTGGCTTCAACCTTAAAATTAATGCGTATTAATGGCAACAGTTGCTTATGACTTTGTAGGATAGCAATAATTTAATTTACCTGTGTGTTAATCTTAGCAAGACAGATTCCATTGCTTTGTCTTGCAGCATTCATCTCTGAAGCACAGATCCCAGGATTAGACGGACCGTCATATTCCTTTGTCACCCAATTTTGATAATTATCTGAACCTGAAGCATTGCAAGGAGCCGTGTTGGCTTGTGTTCCACTAAATGACTAAATACATAAAGAATAATTACAGAAAGCTCAACTTTAAACTTTCAGGAAACAAGAGTTGAGATAATTCGAAATTTTATACAAAAACCACTTAACATGACATAATTGTATATTAATTTATTTCTAAAACCTTTAGAAAATGTTTAAGTTGGAAATACACATTTTCTTTGCAATTTGAAACTTTAGTAAAAACCGTATTTATTCATACGTTGCGCGAAATGCTTTGGCATTTCGAAGGAAAATTAATGAGATGACTTGCTTGAGACGGCTAAAAACATATTTGCGGAATAAAATGGGAGAAGACAGATTGACAGGCTTAGCTTTGTTAAATGTGCATAGAGATGTAGATGTAGATGTAGCTAAAGTACTTGAAATATTTGCATTGCAAAAAAGCCATCGAATACCACTAATCTATTAAAATCAAAAATGAATTGTATTCATGTTTTTTTGTTTTCACAATAAACAAAAATAGTAACTAGTCCAGATTTTATTGTTAATTCTTTGGTTATTTGTGCCTGTTACTTATAGTATTTAGCCCCACCCATTGCAAAATCCTGGTTACGTCCCTGATAAACAGTATTACAATTATATACCTTTTTTGAATGTATCGAACGATTCATCCCATTTATTGCATGTAGTTTTGGATTTAAATGGCAAATAAATTATACAACTTACATATTGGAAGGCCCCGCTTTTTACATTAACTTTGCGAATTTCTGCTTTGCAAGGTAGGACAAGAAAAGTTAGGACAAGGCCCAAAAATACGGATGCCGTCTTTTTCTCTATCATTTTGCTTAGTTGTGAAACATTTGTCATTAAAAGCTTTTCCACAAATGGTTCACAATCAGACGCAGTATTAAAAAATATGAAGTACAATATCCTTTGATAACACTATCTATTGTGAAATCTATTTATATTTATGAGGAGCAATTTTATCCGATGTGGTACGCTTGCTTGATATGACAACCTTGATATTTTTGATAAAGTGCCAATAAATTAAATCGACGTTTTTGACCACAACAAGACATTTAATTATTTCTAATTAAAATCTAATCATGCAATTCGAATAGAGACGAGGGCAGAAATCAAATGGTCTACCTTCCGTCTGATTTTGTCATTAAAATTCTTAAATCCAAGAAATTGTTTCAACAGGAAAATGATTTAATAGTACCAGGTAGTATTTTTTTGCTGTGTTCGACAAATTGAATAGCGGTAACCCAAAATTTTACATTTCAACACAAGAAAACATTTGATAAAGACAGTGGAGTAAATAAGTCGCAACACGGATTTATTATCTGTGGGGTTGTATTTTACCAAATGTGTCGGAGTTTGAAACGCTTTTATGATTTTCTTCCGTCAGTTTGCATTTACAATCTCACTGCATAACATAACTGACCTGCGGAATGCATGACGATTTAATATTGTTTGTTACAATCTCTATATGAAGTAATACAGCAAAGTCAAATTAAACTTGTCAAGGTTGTCCTTCGTGTAAGCATATGTGAATTATCACTGTGATAGTATGATATGCTTATCATGAAAATAACAACCGTTTACATCAGTACAACCATTACGTTTGATAATAAAGTGTATAGGTAGAATTAAATTGAACAACTTTAAGGGGTGGTGTTATACACATCGGAATTCAACCGTGTTTTTATTTCACAGTGGCAAATGTTATCATTCTATGTTATCATCAACCATTACTCCTCGCTGTAGTTTGTACTATTGTTGTATACTTTTACTCATGGTGATCAAGAAGTATGAGTTATTTATCATTTAGTTTTGTATAATAACGTTAACATTATTTTACGAATAATTGAGGGGTTAATTGAGAATAATCCCAATGTATAATCCCTAAGCTACCATAATATACGGCTACAATATAAGTACTGATTTGCTGCATTCTGCAATGAAATAACAATCCAAGTAATACTAAGATAGTTTGTTGCAATTTTATGTTGAGATTTATTATTTTGCAATGTAAATATTGTGACCTGAAACTTATCGCCACTCTTGTGATCTTAATATCAGCTAAATATAGGAAATATTCTTCGAAATGAGTTAAAAGTGTTTGGCGACAGAATTTTTACCAAATGATGTCCAAATATTGTAATGCCAAGCAAATAAAAGATACCGAATCAAATAAATACGGCACAAGCAAGGCAGTGAACAAACAGAGAAGCAAATATGTGGAAATACCAACTGTCTATGTTTTTGACTACGACGAAGTAATCTGCTTCAATTTATATGTATGAACAATAAATCTCCGACGCCTTAAATGGCTAACCAATATGATGCAATGATACAAAGACAACGGAAAAGTTCGATGTTCTGTCTACAGAATGCGAAAAATATTTGCATTTACTAAGCTGTTCAATTTATAGAATTGTCAATTATTCTATGGCAATCAATTTCACGGCAGAAACTAATATGTTCCATTTATTGTTTGAAGTGGGGCTATAAATTGGACTATAATGAAATATCTATCCAAGTTATGTCACATTAACATGCTCGATGGTTTTATTTATTACTTGAATATGATTCCATAAACTTGTATCACAAAATATATAATTTTCTCAAAAATGTAACTATTTTAACTTGACTTATTTGCAATTGAATAACTATGCTACAAAAAAGTTACATGTATAAGACGACTAAGTGTGCTGATCACGTTTCTAAGTAGTATGTGCTATATAAATAAATTTTTAATGCATGTATATGTAATATACTGAGCTGGCGGGACATACGCAGGCTTATAAATTGATGCTGTTGGTAGAATTCTTATATGTTATTTAAGCGATTGTGGTGTTTTATATTATCACTACCACAAGGACGAAAGTTAAGTTCTTCAACTCTTCAATGTTAATATTAGCACTATGAATTGTATACGTTGCATACAGTTTTATCATGTACTGATACGATGTAGTAAACACTTCACACATTTGTACAATCTGTGTCAGTTGCCGTCTGCTTAACTATATCATCGTTGTAAGTTTTATTCTGTGTTTCCTTTTTAGACTGATATTGGACAGCTGGCTTTCAGTAGTAAATAAATAAATACCTTTTCAGTTTAGTTTTATTTAAGCTTTATTGAGAAACTCTTAATTTCCAAGATTTATTAATCATGGGATTCATCCTGACCATTTTATTCTGGTTATTCGCGCTGCTATTGGGTTTAGCTTTAGTGATAGTTGCTGGATCAATAATCTACGCACGGTGGAACTATGGATCATTGGAAAAATTAGGTATTCCAGTTGTCAAACCACATTGGTTATTTGGCAGTAATTTCAATACTTTAAGCAGTTACGGGCATACTGAAGATATTGAGAGATCGAGAAAATACGGACATGTCTACGGTGTAAGTTTAATTTCTCACAGTAAATAATTTTTCAAGTTTTACATATGATACCAGAAAATATTAACGATGCCTAGAATGTGCACTTTTAAACTTAATATGTGAAATGTAAACTAAATGATTCTTTCTAGGTTTACGAAGGCCGTATTCCATGTGTTGCAGTATCTGACCCTAAGATTCTTCGCAGAATCTGGTCAGTCGACTTTGAACATTTTAGAAACCATCAAACAATGGAGATCGACCATCCCGTGTTTGCAGAATTGCTTGATTTTCTTAAAGGTGCGTGAAATTCTTTGAAATGTCTACTACTTCTATCATATATGTCGAATGAGACTTAAATTTCTCTGGTTTTGTTATGAAGATGAAAAATGGAAAACTGTTCGGTCAGTTCTTACTCCTCAATTTACAACTGGGAAAATAAAGCAAATGTTGGATACAATTTCTGAGGTCTCTGAAGATTATGTAAGAGCAATCACTGAGGATTTGAAAGGACAAGATCGCAAAAAAATGGACATCAGAGCGTAAATAAATATTTATTTTCTTTAAATGTAATGTGAGTTAATTATTATATATGTTCATTAATTGTGCATTTTAATTTTCAGTTACCTTCCGCCTTTAATACTGGAAATCATTGGAAAATGTTTCTGTGGAATTAATATTCAAAATGCAAGGGATCCCAATAATAAATTTATTGAAACTCTAAGAGCCGCAATGGGAGGAGATTTCCGAGATTTCCTTGCTTTTAGTTGGAAAGCTTATCTTGCAGGTAAGAATCAAGTTGCTTTAGAACATTTTAGTATATTTTAATTTTGTTTTCAATGAACTTCAATTCCAGTATTTGGGGTTTGGCGATAAGGTTTTAAATATCAAAAATTGAAAAGAGCTGTTTCTGATTGAGTTTTTTTTATTCCAGGCGCATTCCCAATTTTACAGAAATTGACTCCCAGTTCCCCAAATGAACCTCTTGACTATTTTGTGAAAACAATGCGTGGAATAATAAAAAGTCGTGAAGAATCTCAGACTGAGAAGCAAGACATGGTGAATACACTTTTGAAAATGTGTCAAAAGGGAAAAACAGATAAAGAATACAAAAAATTAGGAATCACAGACAACACGGCGTTAGCTCAAGCTTTTGAATTTTTCCTCGCCAGTTATGACACTACGCGGACGACGCTTTCACTCTTCACTTATCATATGGCAGCAAATCCAAATATACAAGAAAAACTTCGGAAAGAGATTGATTCCGCATTGAAAAAGAGTGGAGGAAAAATAAATCACGAAACTGTAGCTGAATTGCCATACTTAACATCCTGTATCTCCGAATCATTGAGATTAAATCCTGGATTCTTTCGCCCTGATCGTGTGTGCAACCAAGATTGGGAATTCGAAGGACTTAAGATTAAGAAGGATATGCATGTCCTTATTCCCCTTTATGCCTTGCACTATAATCCCGAAAACTATGAAAACCCTGAAAAATTTCATCCTGAAAGATTCATGCCGGGAAATAAAGAAAAGTTAGACCAATATGCTTTTGGATCCTTCGGACATGGTCCGAGAGCTTGCGTTGGACAGAGATTTGCCTTCGAAATGTTAAAGACAATAATCTGTCACTACATGCAAAAGTTTACCATTGAGAAGAGACATGATACAGAGTTCACAATCATCAAAAGTCCAATTATGCTACAATACAAACCAATATATGTCGATTTTGTGAAAAGAAAATGAACCATTTTTCCCATTTTCAAGTAAGTTCACGAAATTTGATGAAAAAGAAAACAGCAATATAATATACTACGCTTACAATATATACAAATATTCTAATATTATAAGATATACAACTTCTTATTGTCGAAAGCGTTACCTTTTCGAAAAAATACTTACATAATTAGTAAATTTAGTGAAGCATTCTTAAATACCGTATGTAATAGCAAATGAAGGAAACCAAATAAAAATAATTACTATTGAGGGCATATAATGAAACTGCAGCATTGTCGTATTTCTTTAACAGTTATGCATAATGGATAAGAGAATTTTACAAAAAATGATTGGACTAAATTATATGAATAACGTGTTTATGAGAATAACGTCAATACTCTGTTTAACCGTTCAGAGCCGATATTTAAATCTCTAACATAAGGTGATATCCTTCTAGGGTCACTTTCTAGACTCATTGAGATTCCAAATCCGAAGTTCCCGGAGATATTCACTGGAATTATATGGTGCATGTAGGCCAAATTAGTAGCTCAGTATGCAAAAATAGTGTTGAATGTTAAATGCAAAATTATGATAATCGCAATGATCACCAACCCTACCTAATTCATGGGGTGGGCAATACTAAAAGACAATGAAATTGTTAGGGGGAAAAACACGGCGTTTTGCTTGCGTAATAATTCTCTTGGTGATATGAAATTTCTGTCTCGAGTAATGCATAGAAAGAATCCGTTGTTCAACTTTCGGGTTGCAGTGTAAAGGAGTTTAGTTCGATTTAGACATTTAATTGTGCGCTATTATTCTAGTCTCAACCGCATTTGAATCTGGTGCCTGTATTATTTTGTTATTTACGATAATAGTTTCTAAGGAAATATATTCTACCCTGAAAGAGGAGTTTCAAATATCTTGAATTGAAAAGGCTCAAATTGAGAAGAAAGTTTGCTATAGCATTTAATAATTTAATGAAACGAGAACCAGAAAATACATTTTGAAGTAAATCAATTAATTGCTGATATCATGAATATAATTTTGTTGTACATTGTTGCACGAGAAGTGTATGGGAATGAAGAAGAATTAAAACCTCGGTGAATGTCGTACTTAACCAGTTAGTCCTCGACATCGACGATTGTGATGTCCTTATCTATTAACGAATTGCTGATCTTAATAAACGATTCACGAATTCCGAGTTTCCTAAGGGAGTCACTAGCGGCTTCACCAATGCCTTCAAAAATATTTTCAACTTGAGCTCCAAGACCTCCTCCAGTTTGTGGCATCGAAACCTTTTTTACAGGAAGTACACTCATACAGTTCAAAATGTAAAATAGTTACCATTGTCTGGGCTTTGGCTTTTGAAATAATTTATTTAGGTATTCGTGATGGTAGTCAGCATATACAATGTGGACCACAGAATAGATATGTTAGCAGCTATAAGGAAAGTCAGGCAATTTTAAAAATGATTAGGCAAATTGAGAAATTTGTATTGATTTTAGTTTCTGTGGTCAATTTTTCAGAAGACAAATTAGCAGGCCAGTGTACACTAACTGGCTTAATTCAAAACTCCCTGATGAATCAGAAAAACCTCACTTCAAATATATGGGTCATTTCATTGTTAAATTATGACAATTATTTGCTTTGAAGAGCTACGTCATATGAACTAATGTAACTAAAAAATGAAATGGCCCACATATTGGAAGTTAGGTTTTTCTGATTCGTCAGTGAGTTTTGAATTAGGCCAGTTAGTGTACAATGACCTGTTAATTTGTGTTCTGCAAAATTGACCACAGAAACAGACCACGTCTATAACGAGAAAAAGCTGATTCCCATAACGATGTATACCAAACCAATGAATTCGGTTAATATGAGTGACATGAATAGTATTTACTGAATATTACTTAACGCTTTTATTCCGCCTTTATATCACTCAAAGGGTGCAGTTGTAAACAGAATTGGATATTAAGAAATTTTGTCTAAAATAATTAAAGATATAGTTTGAAAATACTTACCACAAGGTCTACAGTAACTGCCAAGATAGCTACAATAGCTAGAATTTGCAGGAAAACAGTTTTCATGTCGATTTCTTTCGTTACGTCTGTCAAGTGGAGAAGTACAGTTTGTATATTTCTCCCTAGTGTTCTTTAATGGTGAGTTGTCTCATAATGTTTTATGCATTTATATTTACTAAAATATGTTAATTGCAGCAATTTAAACATTATCCTCATCAAATTATTGGAAACTCTCTACGAGGAATAAATGACAAGAATTAAATTAGCATTTAATGCTGTTCACTACCTATTTACCAAGTCAATCAAAATTTAGTCAATCTCAACAAGAATGTAATAAGGAATGTAGAAGTTATATCAAAGTACGTTGAGGGGGGTATCCCACTAAACCCAGTAACCAAAATTCAACGTACCTTGAAGTTATATGCATTATATCTTCAATCTTAATTTTTAGCGAGCCAGAGATTTATGGAACCGCGTTGTCTGTCATTGCGTACACATGTTAACACACACTTAACAACTTTTGAAAGCATTGATTAATTTAAGTAAAACCTCGGATTTTGACTTACTTTGGCCTAGCATGGAACGATATTAAAATTAAGCGTGTTCGGCCCACCCCTTTCTGAGAAACAGCGCTAACTGTATAGATAGAATAAAAGGGCTTTGGATATTAAAATATTTTTGGCCGCGTTTAGTCCTCTGTTAATTTCTAGAAAAATATATCTCACATCGCTTATATTTTATTTTGAGTAAGATAAACAAGTATTAGTTGAAGCGTTAAGCTATCTTTTTGGTTGTCTCCCAATATATGAATCGGAAAGTCATCTTTTTATGTTTTCCATTATAAAGCTAAATTTTTGGTATTTTCCATTATTGGGAATTTCCATCAAAAATGCTTACCTTTGCGTTTGCATGACAAAATTTAGAAGTTTTCCGTTAAAATGACAAAATTTAATAGTTTTCCGTTAAAATGACAAAATTTAATAGTTTTCCGTTAAAATGACAAAATTTATTATTTTTCCGTTTAAATGACAAAATTTATTATTTTTCCGTTACAATGACGAAATTTATTAGTTTTTCTTTAAAATGACAAAATTTATTAGTTTAATGACAATTTATTAGTTTTCTTTTAAAATGACAAAACTTATTAGTTTTCATGTCTCTATGGAAAATCTTCTTTAAATCCACGTTTATGACAAATATTACCTAATATAAGATTATCAGATTTTAATTTTGACTGCTAAATAATTTGGCTCGCTTTTGTTACCTCTTGAAGTTAATTTTTCAAAAGAGGCTAAACCAGATGTTATACTTTACTCGTTTAGTACGACGACCCGGTTTGGTGAGCTATTGTTCAAAGGCGTTAAGTGGACGTTCTTCGAATGTCCAAAACGGTAATTTACCGATAAGTATGTGTATTTCCCTGTATACCGGTAAAATTACTGATAATTACAGGTAATCCTTGAAAATTCGGCCAAGCAGTCTGTACTGACCCGATCTTCGTTAGGGAAACTACTAAGAAACCATTCGATTTTCATTAACAGTGAACTAAGCCTTTCTCTTGGGTCAATTTGCTCATATCATCTGTCAAAGTTATTTTTGATTTACGAAAGTTAGGCAGCAAAATTAACGAAAATTTACGAAAGCGAGTGCAAACAGACTGGGGCAAATGAAGCTGCTTGCACTCCGTTTACGCCCGTGCTTTGTTAAGCGAATTTCATTATTTTGAAAATGAAATTTTGAAAAATTTTAATTTTTATGAGTGAATGCAGACTGTAAGCTGTAAATGTCATTCCACCAATTAATCAGGGTTAGGAAATTGCTGACTTCAAGCAATTCTCTTTTCGTGACCTGCCGTTTCAAAATTTTTCATAAATAATTATTTCTCTTTTTCTTAAAAGAAAAATGATTAAAAATTTGCAATTCGTTTATGTTATGCCAAATTTTCATGTTAATAGCAGAAGATGTGAATTTTATATCTTACCGTTTTTTAATGATTATTTCGTTGTCTTCACGAGGTTACGAATATTAAGAAACCATTTGTACGATTTTCATGAACAACAAACAATGCCTTTCTCTTGGGCCAATTTGTTGTTATCCGGAGTAAAAGCTTCTTTTTAATTACGAAATTAGAAAAAAAAATTACGAAAATGTACAAAAGGTATTAGAGTGGGAACACACAGACAGACACACAGACATACAAGGACCGTTCTATAAGCCCTCAGTCTGGATACAAATGGTGTCCTTGCCACTGTGCGTCCAAATTCTATAATTTATGTTATTTTTATGATCCTGCTAGATTGAGACATATTGCTATATTACAAGGTAACATTCCGTAGAAATATAAACTCTATATAACCGAAATTATCGACTACCGATAATACATATTCACCGGTAATACGAAGCCCTATTACACACATCTTACAATAAACTGAATTTATAATATAAAATACGCTCATTGCATTGTGTTATGTTCTACTTTAAATTCACTGCACATCAAGGAATGAAACATTGCCGTCAGTTCTGTCTTGCATGGTGTGTGGGACAATTTTATAAATGTGATTGATGGTTGTTTCGTAAGCGTGCGTCATTTATTCTAAAGTTCAGTCTTATGTCTCTCTCAGAAAAACAAATAAAGAATATATTACTAAATGCCTGTTAAAAATTGGTTCTAAACTTGATTTGTGTGATAAAACATCGTTGTTAAGCTTATAATAATACAATTATTTATTTCAACTTTAATATCACCAATAAATTTGAAAAAGGTCGACAAGGAATAAATAAGCTGAATTAAATTATCATTCTTCTTCTATCAAAGTTTTCTAAACATCAGTTGCTCCAACACAAGATTTGACAAGTATTTAATAAAATGCATTAAATTTATATTTATTATATTGCCAAAATACATATTTTAATTTTCTTTCGTATCCTGCACGACGTGTGGCATATTTTAAAATTCAGTCTTATCATTTCTGTCTTAAGTAAACAACGAAATACGATCTAGCTATTTGCATGTTAAACGTATATATTAAAGATTGGATAGCAGTAACGGAACAAAATTGCATTTCTCAACAGCGAAGTGAATAAGGTGTAACACGGAGGTAGAAGGTACAGTGATTGTATTTTATCACTTAATACAGTCGACATGTCTTCAGAAAACGGGGGACATTCCATAGTACAGTAAAAATGAGGTAAGGTTTGTAAAGACGTTTGCTGTATAATTTTTATATTTGTCAGCGTTTAATATTCTAACTTGCCAACATCACAACAGATATGAAACGTCGTCAACAATTATATTACAAAATATCATTACAAAACCATTTACCTGTACATAAGTTAACCAGAACCAACATTTCCAAAAACGTTAGGTGTTACTTCTAATTCCCATTAGGAAATAGCAAAACTAAAAGTATGATTAGCAATACAAAACTTTCAAAGCGCACCTTTACATATCATCTTAGACATAAAACTGTGCATTATTAAAGTATCGTCGGATTCTCTTATGGGAATGGACTGGCCGTCTGTCTGTCTGTCTGTCGTGGCGATAACTGGAGAACAGATTGACCGAATTACTTCCAACTTGGAACAAGTTTAGTTAAGGTTCAGTGTGAGGTCAAGTTTGAAGATATATTGGTAAATCGGTTTTAGAAATAACGTACCAAAGATAGATATCTAGGAAATATCTAAGAAATCCATGCTATTTGCAGACAGATTTCTTCATTTCTGAAATCACCACAAAAATTATCGTATCCGGGTGCGATGCGAATAAATATAAATAAATAAATAAATAAAAATGGGTTTACCTTGTAATCAACAAATACTAAAACAAGGGTCTTCAAGATGGAAATTTATTTATAATTTTCTTATGTCAATTTGCATTTTCTACTGCCACAAAACGTAATTGCATGAATTATTATTGTTTCTGAAAGACTGTATATATACCGAACTCCAGCAAACTCCTGGCCGTAACGCTGACCGAAGCACGTGATTTTAAGACTGAGTAAGATATTTCAATGACTGATGTTTAAAACAACATTTTTAAGATTTATGCAAAGGCGCCCTAAAGTTATGCCACCCACAATAACAACGGAACTAATGATTTATATGTTAGGTGTTACCCAAGTGTGCTGATCACGTTTTTATATACTGTATTTGTAATGAGTAATGACGTATTGAGGTTGCGGGTTCCATGCTTAATAAATGATGACGATGAGAAAATTCTTGTATGGTATACGTGATTGTGGTGATTTATATTATCGTTACCACAAGGACAAATGTTAAGTTTGTAAACTCTTTAATGTTAAAATTAGAAACGTATATTGTATGCATATCGTAAAATTAATAAAATCATATCGTGAAATTACACATTCAGATTTTCAGCTCACGGTGCATAACAATTATGTATACGGAGTTGTTTTCGCTGCCTTTACTCAGATTTACACTGAAGTTCATTTCTGTATCTTTACGGGTTAATCATGTACAGATACGGGTTCTAGAAGTTAGGCGACGGGAACCGCGAAGTTAGGCGACGGGCACCGCGAAGTTAGGCGACGGGTACCTGGAAGTTAGGCGAAGCCGACGCAAAGTTAGGTGAAACCGACTCGAAGCCGACGCGAACTTAGGCGACGGGCACCGCGAAGTTAGGCGAAGCCGACGCAAAGTTAGGTGAAACCGACTCGAAGCCGACGCGAACTTAGGCGACGGGCACCGCGAAGTTAGGCGAAGCCGACGCAAAGTTAGGTGAAACCGACTCGAAGCCGACGCGAACTTAGGCGACGGGCACCGCGAAGTTAGGCGAAGCCGACGCAAAGTTAGGTAAAGCCGACGCGAACTTAGGCGACAGCCGACGCGAAGTTAGACCCCAGCGACGCGTAGTTATGCCCCAGCGACGCGAAGGTAAGCGACCTACACCGCGAAGTTAGGCGACGGCGACGAGAAGTTAAGCGACCTACACCGCGAAGTTAGGCGACGGCGACGAGAAGTTAAGCGACCTACACCGCGAAGTTAGGCGACGGCGACGAGAAGTTAAGCGACCTACACCGCGAAGTTAGGCGACGGCGACGAGAAGTTAAGCGACCTACACCGCGAAGTTAGGCGACGGCGACGAGAAGTTAAGCGACCTACACCGCGAAGTTAGGCGACGGCGACGAGAAGTTAAGCGACCTACACCGCGAAGTTAGGCGACGGCGACGAGAAGTTAAGCGACCTACACCGCGAAGTTAGGCGACGGCGACGAGAAGTTAAGCGACCTACACCGCGAAGTTAGGCGACGGCGACGAGAAGTTAAGCGACCTACACCGCGAAGTTAGGCGACGGCGACGAGAAGTTAAGCGACCTACACCGCGAAGTTAGGCGACGGCGACGAGAAGTTAAGCGACCTACACCGCGAAGTTAGGCGACGGCGACGAGAAGTTAAGCGACCTACACCGCGAAGTTAGGCGACGGCGACGAGAAGTTAAGCGACCTACACCGCGAAGTTAGGCGACGGCGACGAGAAGTTAGGCGACGGCAGACGCAAAGTTAGCAGACAGCCGACGCGAAGTTAGACGACAGCCGACGCGAAGTTAGACGACAGCCGATGCGAAGTTAGACGACAGCCGACGCGAAGTTAGGCGACGGTTACCAAACTTGGAGTTCGGCTTTGATTGTGAAAAGAAAAATGTCGATTTTGTGAAAAGAAAATGAACTATTTTTCCCATTTTTAAGTAGGTTCACGAAATTAGATAAAAAGAATACAGCGATATAATATACTACACTTCAATATATACAAATATTATAATACTATATATAGTACACAACTTATTGTAGAAAGCGCCCTTTTAAAAAATATTTAGCAATTAAAACTGCAATTTGTTTTTTTAATTTTAATTGATTGATTTAATTTTAATTTCGTGAAAAATCGGCAAATATAATGTGTATGCAAATGCAGTAAACCAAATAAAAATAATTACTACTATTCATTGCATATAAGGAAACCGCAGCACTGTGGTATTTCTTTTACAGTAATACATAATGGATAAGAGCATTTTACAAAAAATGATAGCATAATTATGGTTATTCGCGTTAGTATAAGGCTTAACTTTAATGATAGTTGTTGGGTTGATACGATCCTTCAATATGATCTTTGTCTTCCACTTTGTCAAACAATTATGATATAATGAATACAAAATGAACTTCAAGTTAAGAGCAATTGTAAATATTGATCATGTTATGTATTTATTTTTTTCCAAGCATGATAATTTTCAGAAAGCTAGAACGTAATTTAAAATTAACTGCCGTCACAGTTGACATTTTTTAACTAATTTTTAGTTAATTATTATAATTCGTCGTCATCTAAGCTAAGTTGCATTATAATCTGATTTGAATTTATGGTGTCTGGATGTTGTGGCCCTAGGGTCTTTCTTTGGGCTTTGTAAACCTGCTTTACAAAAAGATAACTGTCTTCTTTTTTACCAAGTTGTTCGTAACATAATGCTATTGATAATTTAGTATTCAGCGTATGGGGATGATCCAAACCGAGATATCGTTTTCTGGGTTCTAAAACAGCTTCGTACAGTTGCAGAGCATCTTTGTATTGTTTCATAGAATACCTTATGCATGCAATATTGTGTATTGTTACCAATGTATCTACATTTTCTTTTCCTAGTACACGTTCTTGTATTTTTAGTAATTCTTGGAATAACTTCAAAGCTTCATCATTTTTGCCTTGTTCCTGCGTAACAGCTGCCATATCACTTCTTACAGCGAGCGTTTCCTGACAGTCGCATCCAATGACGTCTTCACTATTTTTTAGAGCAATTTTGAAAATTTCCATGGCTTTATCAAAATTTTGTTCTCTCCAATAAATAATACCTATTTCTCTAGATGTCTGTATACACCATTCATCTACTTTTCCCAACAATTTCTTTTCCTTTTCATAAACCGCTTCTAATAACTGGAGCGACTTCTTAAAGTCACCCAATTTGGACAAAGCAACTCCTTTCCAGTACTTAAACCGCAACACCCATCGATTGTTATCTTCCAATGTTGATTCAAAGACCTTCGAAACCCCATTACTAAATTCCCGAAGCTCTATGTATTTTCCAAGATAATGATACTTCCAACACATCCTCTCAGGATACATTCCATGGTTTTTGGCAATAGCCTTGATTGTAGCTGCATGCTCCCAAATTTTTTTGAAATGAATCATCTGGTCAAACATAACGTTATCTTTTTCCAAAATTTCCTGACTAGATATCAGTAATTTAGTAAGAACATTACCCCACTTTTCCTGATCTTTTAAATTGATTTGGGCCACTTTTTGAACTAACCGATGAATTGTGATTTTTTGTTTCCACAAATTAATAACCGAATGGTCATTCAAGAGTTGTATTGCTTGTTGTTCGTCCTCGATGCTATTTCTAGAAATTTCTTCAAAAATTGTTCCTGATTTTGCAGATTTTAGCTTTTCCAATTCTTTGGTCTTTGCAAATATTTTAGCAGTTAATTCTGCTGAAATGTCATCAGGACAAAAAAATGATAATATCTCATGTATTTCATCTGCAAAAATGCCAATTTTATGTGTGTTTCTAATTTTCTTAAGTGTGACCTTCCATGTTAAAAAGGTTGTTTTAGAAAAGTCTTCACATTTGTAGTTTAACAATTTTTTTGCTTCTTTTTCAAACTCTTCTAAGTAGTAGCGTATTTCAACTTCAAAATCAGCATAGCTTGGAGCGTTTGTATGGCTCTCTTTAATGTAAGCAGCTGCTTGCTGCATGGCCAAAGGATAATTCTGCAATCTTTGACATAATGCATTAATGACCGTTAGAAGACTCGGTTTTACTGTATCACAATGTAAACCAAAGGACAGTAAAAAGAATTGAGTGGCAGCATGGTTTGACAAAATTTGTAGCTTTATATGAATACATTCGCTTCCTAAATATCTTGTAGCCGGATGAAATCGGGAAGTTATTATTACTAGTAAAGGTTTTAAAACAGTGGGTGGTTGTTTTGCTCTCTTTTTTGACAAAATCCGTAAAATTGAATGATTGTAGGACTCCATGTTATCCAGAACAATAAGACAGCTGCCTTTTATTAGTTCTGCAATCGTTTCTTGAGCAAGGCTATACAAATTTTTTTGAATTCCATTATCGTCTTCCAAACCAAACTCAAAATGGTCTTTTGCTAGCTTTTGAAAAGATTGATTTATGGTTTGTTCATTTTCAGAATCAATCCAAATGCAGTGACCATTGCCAAATTCATAGAAACTATATGCAAAGTTTTTCACGATTTCGCTTTTTCCAATTCCTCCTAGTCCTGTTATTGCAACGATGGCCATTCTTCTTTTTTCAAAGCAGTCATTCCAAGTATCCTGGATTATTTTCATTTCTTCATCCCTCCCGAGATATAATCGTTTAGGTGACTTAGTATTAAACCAAATCGGATCCCCAATTTCTATTGGTGTCCTTTTGTTAATTGCTGAGGGACTGGAAGACTGAGAACGATCTCCTTTGTTGAACCCACACATGTCTAAAATTTGCTCTTCAAAAATATTATATTTTATTAAAATTATTGTTTTCCATAATGAAGAACACTTTTTCGGAAATTTGATAAAACTTGGGTTCAGTAATACTCTATAAAATATAATATGAATACTCTACATGCTATAATATAAAAACTCTATAAGTTGTACCATCAATATTCTATATTTTATAACACCAATATAATATATATTATAATATCAAAACTCTGTGTGTTATAACGTCAATATTCAATATATGGTAATATCAAAACTCTGTATGTTATAACATCAGTATTCTATATGGTATGATATCAATATTCTATATGTTATAACATCAATATTCTAATTTTATAATGGCAATTGTATGTGCAAATTTCAGTTTTTATTTTCATTCGTTCTGTTCATCCATCTAACCAGTTATTTCTGTTATGTCCTTTCCATTCATCAAACCAGTTTTTTCTGGTTTCGATTTAAAAATCGTGTAGACTTATTCAATAAAACGGCCTAACAATTCTTCTTTGCTAACAGATAGTAACGCAATAAACCTACTGTGTTGTGTGGTTGTCGTGGCGATGACTCCATAATTGGGACACTAATTTAACTGACATGACAGCTAAATACAATGTTATCATTGAAAAATTTTTAAAAAATATAGCGAAATATATTTTACTTTTTGATACCGAGTAGAATGCGAGAAATTTAAATTAGAAACAAAATGCTATATTTACTTAATACATTTTTATTGCTTTTATGATCACAAATAAATGTGATACCCTTAGGTAATAACTTAATTACTTATAATATTTATGACTTCTAAAAATTTCTAATAAAATCTAGTTAACTGCGAATTAAATCAATAATTTTCAAACATACTCAAATAGTATTGATGCTCTTTAATTGGCTGACATTAAAGTGGAGAAATGGTGAAATATATAAACACTGTCTAATTAATTCAAATAATGCCGCATAAATTTCATAATGTTCTCGGTGGAGTTTCTGCTGCAAGAAGGCTCTTAGCTTTTACATTGTCCTGTTTCAACTCCCAGCGTTATAGCTGCTATCAGCGCTAGAAATGTGTTTGATACGCGATACATTTGGAATGCATTGGAAACATTTACATCTATTTATATTTTTGCTCTTTAGCAAAGCACATTATGGAGTGATGGTCCTGACTGCCACACAACATAGTAGGCAGAGGAGAATGGCAAAGGAATGAGGTTTTAAATGAGTCAGTATTATTTTGTAAAAGAATCCAGATATAACGGGCTTGATTGATGGAAAAGAGATAAGCGAAACGGTAAATTAAAGGAACATCATCAATATAAAGTAGGTTGAACAATATTATACACTAACCTGAACTACTTATGTACCCATTTTCCTTCAGCTTTATTGACAAGTTTTCGCAATTAGCAAAAGAAGAATTGCTTATCCAGGTTGATAGGATTTTTTTAATTATTTCTTTAGTTGAAGTTCCTCTTTCAAAAGAATGTTCCAAATCATATATTTCCGAGCTTTTGAGTTCTAATGTGCCACAAAATGTACTCCAAGTTCGACAAAAAACAGTATCGTTTGAGAGAATGCTTACTATTCTTAAATCGTCCACACCCATTTCTGTAAAAATTTCACATTGGTCAAAAAAGCTATTAGCAATTTTTATAAATATGAATGATAATTTCAAGCAAAGCGGAAAGCGACCTGGAAATATTTTTAGGGCTTCTTAAAAAGTAAGTTAATGATTTTGTTTATGCAAATGCAAATTACGCTGATTTGTTCACTTGTATCTTGTAAAGAACAATATACGTATTCTTTATCATGATGCCATCTGGGGGTTATTTTACTAATGTAAATTAGACACAGAACGTTGATTGTTGAAATTGTGAGTATAGATGGAACAAGGATAAGGGAGGAGCAAGTGCAAGAATACTCAGCGATCAGCAGTAGTTTGCGCAGAGCAAAGAATGTCGCACAACCGGTGCACGTGTACTGTAACTCACGTTGTGCAAAAACGTGTTACGGCCTTCAACGTTAATAGGCAATCAAAATTCGAGTTGGGAATGAAAATTTTTAAATTAATCTTGAACCGACTTGGGAATGAGTCTCGAATCACCCTACAACACACCACTATCAGTCTCTAGTATATAAATTACCGTATAGTCTCTGGCATTGATTGTGACAGGAAGAGGATAATGATAAAAAATTTTACATGATAACATGAACATGTATATAATTTTGTTGATAACTCAGGCCACAAATCAGCTTTCAGCCTAAATAAAATTCAGATATCTCTTCATACAAATCATATACTAACTAGGTATATTTATAATAACACATTTTTAACGGTAAACAAGGCTTAATTCAAAAAGTCTTATAACATTACAGGCTGGAAACATATAAAAGATTTATAACCATAATAATAATAATGGTTGGAATTACTTTTAAATTACTGTAGGGGTTTAAACAAGTAGTCAGTCTAACATCTAACATCTAACATGAGAATTAATAAAGAGAGAAATAAAATTGTCAAATTGCTTTTTATTCCGAATTAAGAGCCCATCTTAAGAGCATTTATTTAACAGTCAAAGTCAAATATGTATACAAGAAACAAATAGCTATTATGATTATTTGGTATGTAGTTACTTGGTTTCTTTTGGCACTATTTTTGCACACAATTCTTCTACGTCAATTGTTATCTTATTCAACAAGAATACTTACCATTTGCCTAATCTCTTTTGTGAGATAACAGTGACATACCTATGTACCTATATAGGTAGGTGGAATAAATACACAAAGCGATGCTGCTAATCTCAATGTGTATATTTGGGTAAGAGCTCTTATTTCAAACGTGGCTCTAATTGTTTGGTGAGCCGCTTAATGCAGGTTTGGCCGTAATATAGACCCCAGGGGCCCTTAATTCGGAATATACGGTAATTAATTCAAGAGCAAGGCCTGCTCAAGTGAACAGTTTTATTCAAAAAGTAAATGGGATATTGGTAACAAGAATTGTTTTGCATACGGTTAATAATGGGGATAATTGATCATCATATTTAGGCTTACTAGTCCATGAGACAACTCGATTTTTCTAGACAAATAAAGACTTTTTAGTGCTTTGGAATTAAAGCTGGCATTAGGGATGATGGAGCATTAGGGATGAACACAGGTAACCCAAATGAGGAAAAATTTTTGTTTAGTGCGACTGAAATTCAAGATATAAACGAAGAACATAAAATTATTAATGAAAATAATTAGAAAGCGTTATTCCAAGCCAACTGCATTCACTGTAGTCAGTATAATATTTCGACAATTGTATTACAAAGTAGTTTTTTTCTGATAGCAAAACTGTTATACAGTATCTAGCTAGGCATGCATGTCTAACCGATTGCATCCGTGTTGAGGTTGATGTTGAGTGTAGAAACTTATAAGATACGTATTATATTTGTGAAGTTAATAGATACGTAGACTTACTACTTGGAAATAATACTATTACACACAGTTTGCCAATTGAAATACTTAATGACAAAATGTAAAATGTTTACTCACCTAGAGCTGTAGCCATTGTACAAAGATATTCCACACAATGTTTTTTAAATTTTTCCTTGAAATTTAGTCGCACTGAAGAAATGTAACTTTTGAAAATCGTTTTGAGCCAAACTAAGAGAAATCGCAGTATATGTTGACAGTAAATACTTTATTTGTATTTATTTTTATTGCCTTGCATACGACTAATAACTAAAAGTACAGTAATAAGTAAAAGGCTGGTTTTATTGGACTACTCGTAGCTATATATACATAACAAAGACCACTTGAAACGCACTTGAATATCTGTAACTAATAAATTACCCGTCCTGTAACGGGGACATGGCAGGCCTGTAACAAAACATGGCCGTTATGAAATAACTGTTTTCATGTATACGTCCGTGTATTAAAAACTGGAATCCCTGTATTGATAATTTCCAAATATATAGATTTAAAAATTTTATCCTACTCATTTCTGTGTCCACAGTTATCCACAGATTTAAGCTGCGCAATTTTTTCAATTTTTGTTTCCCGACATTCACAACCGCCTATGATGTATACTACAATTTTGTTTCCTTACACATAAGACCGGCACTGAAGTATGCTACATCTTTGTCTCCTCCCACTCACCGTTGTCTTCTACCTATGATAGATCTTCGTCTATTTTCTTTCATAAGCCGTCGTCCCCTACCTATCACATGTCTTTGTCTACTTCCTCACGCTCACTTCGAATTTTTATTCTTTTGAATGTGTGCAGCATATTTATAACCTTCAGAGGCAAATGTTATTGAAGGTTGTCAGGATACAATATCCCAGTTTCATATAATTCAAATATAGACAAAACACAGTTGATAAATGACAATAACCATTATTTATCTCTAGCTTAAGTAGATTTCTTGATCGTTCCGAATCAAATGTAGGTCAATGAGGACTTGGAAGATCACCTTTTCCAACTGTAACAACTGCAAAGAAATTTTTGCTCCTGGCACGAAACCTATCGGGAGATAAGAAAACTGTTTCTTTTAATCCAATTCCTCTAATTTATCAGAATTACTATTTTGTCAATCTGCCAAAACCTGCAGCTTATTTCCTCATTTTCTAAGTTAAATATGTTAATCAAGTTTTACGCCATGCTAACCAGTTAGCCTACAGTTTTAGTGTATACACGCTGGAGTAAAAATGTTACACTATTTCCCCAATGCGTATTACTAACCACACAAAATACAACGCACATGCAACGGAGTTCAGTTTCCATATTAAAATGCAGCGTGCATTTGTGTGGACTGAGTACTTTAGTAAATTTGATTTTTTTAACTTTTCAATATTTAGTTGTTCAAATGCTTACTAGTGTTCACTGTACGCAATCTGCGATACCTTGTTACTTGCAGTTTTCAATGATCTGTTGTGAAATTTACAATTATTTTAAATAGTACTTCAAACTGAATCCTTTAAAATACCAAATCATAAGTGAGATACAAGTAGGAAACAAAAAATTCAAGTTTTTTATTGTTGCAGCCCGTCAACAACCTGAGTCATGAAATGTGAGCATTTTCCTTTTTAACTGCATTTGTTTAACACATACACCACTTGTTCCACTTGACGTAATACAAACACGAGAGTATGAATCATAAAGACAACCACTTTGGCTTATGTAATACTTCCACTTATTAATAAGGCGACTATTACCGTATATTCCGAATTGAAACCCCCTACCGTAATAAAGCCCCAAGGGGGCTTTATTACGACCAAACGTACCTTTAAAGACTCACCAAACTATAAAAGCCCCGGTTCGAAATAAAACCCCCTACCCAAATGAATAATGAATGCATAGGTGTAGTAGTACCGTTAGGTGTACTTATCATACCAATATACCTAGGTATAACGCTGTTATCTCCAGTAGAGGCTGTTAAATAAATGCTTTGAAACAAAAAAAGTAATTGAAGTTCGTATTAAAAGCCCCCGTGGGGCTTTTAATACGAACTTTACATGAGAAAAAATCAACTTGAAACAAAAAGATCCCTGGGGTTTTAATTCGGAATATACGGTATTAAGGTAAAGTTGATTATTTCATTTTATTGATTTTAGTACCAGAGACAAAAAAAGAAGTTTGATAGTCTGTGGAATCAAACAACTAGAATTTCTAAAATGTAGTTTGTCTCTTATCCTCTATTCAAGTCTTACTCCAGCACACGCTCGTCTCAGCTATAAAATATTCTTCAATGTAATAATCTACTCGACTCTTTTTCTTTCTATTTGGTTTGTCGAACATATTTTTTTGCCATATATTTTCATTTTCTCCTGCTCGTTCCCATAAAACCTACTGACGATTTCTAAAAATCTTGATTCCGGCAATTTGAATTGACATTTTCATTTGAAAAAATATCAAGATTAAGGTTTTATATCGAACATTTAAACCTTTTAGGAAATTTTTCATTTTCTAAGCTTGACATAAAAAATAAATAGAAATACATTTCTTTCCTTTCGTTTCATCTTCTCAAAAATAATTTGGTGCGGAATTTATTTTTGGTTGTTCAGGTTAGATAAAAATAATGAGTATTCTTCAAAAATGAATGTCATATTACTTCACTAAACGTCATTCTCGTCTCTTGTCAAAGTCACAAATATTTGATCAGTAAACAACCATCCTTAATTAACTTGTGATATTGATGTAATTTGCTCAATTGATTTAGATTGTATAGCTTCAGTATATTTAGGTTTCAAAAGTGTCTCAGAGCAATAATCATTCGCAGGAACTGATTTTACGTAACGGCATTTTAGATATTAGATATGAAAGTAAAACAATTTGATAAGGCGGAAACACATTGTTAAAACAGAATATACACTTGATGTTTACATTTGAAAACAAGATTAAATCGTACAGGTGGGTCAGGCTATATTGCACGAATGTACCATTGTAAAGTATTCCAGATGAACTGCAAATGACGCTCGCTGCCAAATATTATATTAATACTTTCCGACCGATTCGGTTATGCTGACTTCAGAAATAAAAGATTTCATTTGCAGTGTTTGGTCACGAGAAATTGTTGATATTGAGAGAGGTGCCACTTGTGAAGGAAAATTGCATTCCATCCTTGTTCCATTCCAAAGAGTTTCATAATAAAAATATTATAAATTATATATATAATTATAATTATAATATAAATAAATCATTTTTACAGGGACTGATGCTTTAATTTTTAAGATTCATGTAATAAAAACCCTCTAAAATTATGCCACCCACAAAATATGAACCACAATTTACTTTTTATATATAAATTTCTCAAAAGTGTAACTAATTGAGCTTGACTTCTGAAATTCAATAACTACGGAATTAATAATTTATATGGAACATGCCATGAATTTGATAATGAAGTATTGCGCTGGCGGGTTTCTCGCTTAATAAGTGATGACGATGAGAAAATTCTTGTGTCTCACAATAAATGATGTCCCAGGCAAATGTGGTGATTTATAGTGCCACAACGACAAGAGTTAAGTTCGTCAACTCTTCAATGTTAAAATTAAAATGAATATTATACATCATAAGGTTATTAGAATCATATCGTGAAATTACACATTCAGATTTTCCGCTTATGTTGCATAACAATTAGTTATACGAAGCTGTGTTCGTGGTGTTCACTTCGATTTATATTGCAGTTTATATGTGTAGTATACAGTTTAATAATGTACTGATAAGATGTAAAAACTTCACTCAATTGCCCGTGCCAGTATCTGTTTGTAATACTATATCACTGTTGAAGTTTTCGTTGGACAGCTGACTTTCAGTATTAAATACATTAATGTTTTCTCAGTTTAGTTGCATTTAAATTTTATTCAGCAACTCGTAATTTCCAAGACTTATTTATCATGGGAATCATCCTAACCATTTCATTCTGGTTCTTCGCGTTGTTATTAGATTTAGCTTTTATTATAGTTGCTGGGTCAATAATCCACTCACGGTGGAAATATGGATCATGGATAAACAAGGTATTCCAGTTATTAAACCACGTTGGTTATATGGCAGTAATTTCAACACATTAAGCACTTATGGTAATATTAAAGTTACTGAGAGATCGAGAAAATATGGACATTTCTACGGTGCAGTTTCTTTTCTCACTATAATCCTTCCATTATAGCATACAAACACCTCAAATAAATAACGTGGCCTAACCTGGAAAGAAAATAGCTTAATATATGAAATGTAAACTTAATGATTCATCTTTCTAGGTTTACAAAGGTTCTTCGCAGAACTTGGTCAGTTGGCTTTGAAAATTTTAAAAACCATCAAACAATGGATATCGACCGATGCTGAATTGCTTGCTTTTCTTAAAGGTACGTGAAATTCTCAAAATTTGATATTCTTTTTGTTGTATGTGTCGAATGAGACTTAAAGTTTTTGTGGTTTTGTTATGAAGGTGAACAATGAAAAACAGTATCTGAAGACATGTCAGTGCGATCATTGAGGATTTGAAGGGACACGATCGAAAATGGACATCAGACAGTAAATACATATTTATTTCATTTAAATGTAATGAAGTTAATTACCATATTTCCACATTAACTGTAAATTTTAATTTTCAGCTACACTCCGAAAATGTTTTTGTGGAATAAATACTGACCATGCAAGGGATCCCAATAATAATTGTTTTGAAACTCTAAGAGCCGCAATGGGAGGAGATTTTCGAGGTTTCCTTCCTTTAGATTGGAAAAGTTTTGCTACAAGTAAGAATCAATTATCTTTAATAAACTTTTGTAGTAACTCTACGGTTTGTTAATTTTGTGTTTTTATGTCATGAAATTGGAAGAATTGGGTCGTGATTTCAATTTTTTTATTCCAGGCGGTTTGCTAATAAATTGTATCCCGTTTGTTAGGGTCATTTCACTCCTGTAAATTTAGTGGCGCATCCACAAATACAATGTGTAACAGCAAATCAAGGATAATATACAAATTAATTACCATTAATGATATGTGATGAAACTGCAGAATTGTGTTTCTTTTATAGGAATGCATATTGGATTAAATGAAGAATATTTTCCAAAGATGATAGCATATTCAGAGACTTGTTGATTGTCAGTATTACAGTTTTATGCAAAGGTAATAAATGTAGTTCACCAATCGTCTTTTATTTTTCTGTCGGATGTACAAAAGTTAATAATATGAACAAATGAAGCCACCATAGTATTGAAAATGAAATTTCATCTGATTGATCTAGTATACTAAGTACCCCAATTTGTTACCAAATTTATGATTTTCTTCTACACCCACTACATAAACCAACACTGATGATACATTTCGAAAAAGGTTAAAGAATTTTGTCAAAAACTCATTTCATGTATTAGTTACTAAGAAAACCAGTGAATGACATATCTTCAAACGGTGCTATTAAAGTTAGTCAGTAATGATGTATCTTTTAGAACATAGGAGTGGCAAAGACGCAGGTCCAGTAATAGTTTCCTCCACTGCAACCAAAGTGCCTGTAATCCCCAAGCAATTGTGCTCGTAGTACTGGAGACTCAAGCCAAGCATCGACAGCTTCTTGACAATTCAGTCTAATTTCAAGAAGTTCCCCCACAAAGCTAAACTGATAGCCAGTACTTTTCAAGCGATCTCCCAAATGCATCTCACCAGGGCATTGGTGACTGAAACAACCATTAGCAATCATCCAGTCATTGTGGAGTTTTGCAGCCGCTTCAACCTTAAAAAATAGTGGACATTAATATCACCACTTACTTATGACTTGGTAGTGTACGAGAAATGACTTAAATTTAAGCAGTCGTCTTAGAAATTTAAATTTTTGTCTTCAGAATTTATATTTTTCGTCTTTCAATTTCAAGAAATATCAACCTCAAAGACGGAAAATTAAATTCAAAAAAGAAACATTCATATAGCAAAATATTCAACCAAAAAGACAAAAATTTAAATTTTAAGACGATAATTTAAATTCTTAAGACGAAAATTTAAATTCTTAAGACGAAAATTCTTAGACGAAAATTTAAATTCTTAAGACGAAAATTTCAATTCTTGAGACGAAAATTTAAATTATTGAGACGGAAATTTAAAATCTTAAGACGACTGATTAAATCACACCCATCAAAAATTTACCTCAGTGTTAATCTCAGCAGGAATAATTCCATTACTTAGTCTTGCAGCATTCACCTCTGCAGCGCAGGTCGGAGGGTTAAACGGATCAACATATTCCTTTATAACCCAATTTTGATGATCATCTGAACCTGAAGCATCGCATCGAGACGTAATGGCTTGTGTTCCACTAGATACAATGAGGACAATTACCACAAGCTCAATTTTAGATTAGTCATTAAGTTTCACAAAGATTGATTTCTGCAGTTTTGTGTTGCCTAACTAAAAATATCGGTATTATAAATTCACCTAATATAAACTCTTAAACGTAAAATATTAAGTGAGTATAAGTAGTGACATACAATAGTAAAGACGCATTTAGTGAATGCTATTATTTGTGAGACTACAGCTTGTAATACTTTTGCTCTCACAGTTACACAGATTTATGTATGCCAAAGCATCTCCTCAATGAAGTTTTATCTATTCAATGTATCTAGTACACAAAAAATCTACAGGACGTCTATTTGGAGAGTTCACATAGCGAAATTTAGCGAACATAGCAGAATAGACAATTTGATCAAAACTCCAAAAAAATTAATTTTAAAAAATTTGCTTCTCAGGTTTTCCTTGGTGTAAATTTGGTGTTATCGAATTTTACTCCAAAAAATTTTAAAGAGGAAATTTTTGTTATGTTAACTCTCCAAATAGAAACCCTGTATACGACTTACGGCGAAGCTCGTAAACACCAACCACTTGCTCCGTTGACAAGATGATAATAGTTATCAGATACATAACGGATAAACCATTTTTGATTTGCCCTGCCGTCATCGCCCTTTTAAAAGATTAAAAACAAAATTAAACATTAAAAGTGAAATTATTTCACAGCTAAAAAGAATATGATTTATGGTTATTGGTGTAGAATTTTAAAAAGTTTTCTCAAAACACCGTATTTTACATTCTACACAAAACCTCCTAACACTTTCTTGTTAGTAATACACAGGAAACCCAATATTTTATATATTCAGTGAAAAGACCTTCAAGTGAAGTATTTCAAAATCATAGTTTTCATGAGAATAATATTTTAGAGAAATATAATGTTTCTTTTGTGTTCAACACAATTTCTAGTGCTATAAAATAATTTTATTACGGGAGTCTTACCCATAAAGCCACAACATGTGTTTGTCTATCTTCGTCAAGTACATTTATTCGTCCTCCAACTTGACGACCGTAGACGAACGTCATTTCTGTGCTTATTTCATTAGCATCTGAAAACAAACAAATGTTTTTTTAAAACTCTCCATTAAATTGTACTTCTAGAAGACGAAAGACTTACTCCAATTAACTTCCCAAAACTCGTCCCCTGCTACCAGTTCTACTATTGATGCTTCAGTAGCCGTTCGAATAACTCCAAGGTTCTATTAAATGATTTGTGAACGCAATATAAAAATATATTTCGTCATCATAAAATTCACGAATGTTCTTATTTAATTCATTACCATTTCGAACTGTTTGCTCTGCAATACTAATTTCTTGGGCAAATATTCATCAAATGCATTAATTTCCCAGAATTGCATTAAATCCGAACCAGATGAGTCACAAGCCGCCGTATTTGCCTGATGTTCTCTGAAAGCCACGATTAGATAACAGAAAAATTATACATTTGAAAATTAAATCGGTATCTCTTAAGAGTGTGGCCTGTGTTATAACGTAAATAAGTTTCCCTAATTTAATAGATTAATTGAGCTTACGGATCTGCTCGAAGGCAGCGTCTTGTAGAACGATTGATGATGTGATACTTATTAGTAGTACCTATTTGTTCAAAGTACCACTTTTGGTTTCGTTCATTGGCGTCACCCTGTGAAAAATAATTTTTATTTTTTTATAATTGTATTTATTAAATTTGGCAACGAAATCAATCGCATCAATACTGTAATAAGGTACTTGTTTGATTAGTTTTTACCCAAAGTGCTACGACGTGAGAAGTCACTTCTTCGTCTAACACCTTTGTGCGACCCTCGGTTTGCTTACCAAACAGAAAAGCGGTTCCCACGTTTGAATTTGTTGCATTTTCTGTATTTACATTAAAAAATGACATTTAGGAACCCATAGCTGTTTTACATATTAATTCATTATTCTAAATTACCCCAGCCCACTTCCCAGAATTGATTTTCTGTTGTTAATTGCACAGTAGAGCCTTCAGCAGCTTCTCCAGAAATTCCTAAATTCTAAAAAATATTTTGGGCATTCTCATGTATTGCAGATTGCAGGTATTTACATAAATCTGTAAATTTGACCACAAATAAATTATTCTACTTACATATTGGAAGGCGCCGCTTTTTATATTCATTTTGCGTAGTTCTGCTGCGGAAGTTAGGACCACAGATAGGACAAGGCACAAAAGTACGGATGTTGACATTTTCTCTTTTATCTCGTGGTAACTACAGAACCTTTGTCTTCAAAAGTTTTTCGGCAAATGTTTCAAAATTTAAGTTAATTAAGTTTTTAAATACCATGAAGTACTACAATATCTCTTGATAACGCAATCTATTCTCAAATGTATTTATACACATGAAGTGTACCTTTATTTCATGGGATATTCCCACTTGTTTGCAATTACAACCTTGACTTTCTTGATAAGAATTATGATAAATGAAATCAACAGTTGTGACCACACAAAATATTTAATTAGTTTTAATCAAGATCCAATCAAACATTTATAAGATACGGAGGAACCGAGTAAAAATAGTTTTAGGTCTTAAAACAGAGAATGCTGAGAATAATTTGTTGATTCCAATTTTAGTATACTGTATTTAGCCAACAAGAAACAGGAATACTGATTTGAACTTTATTTTTTACAACGGTTTACCGCTTGTCATATTTACCAATGTCAAATAATGTGTGTGTATATTCCCCTTACACCATCTTATACTATTTGCATAATTTGCATAAGATCTTTTCAATTTAACAACTTTGCAGTACCTTTCCCGTATTTATCAACTTTTCCAATGTTTATCAAAAAAAGTAAGTCAATCAACCCTGGAAGATTGCGAATATTTCCAGTGTGAGATGATTCCAACCCAACTTGTCAGAACGTGTCATAATAAAGTATGGAATTCAATTGAACTACTATAAGTGGATGCTCTTATTTATCATCGCAATTCTTCCGAAACTACCTTATTTCGGAGTCGTCAAATATTATCAGTTGATGTTATCAGTAAGCTGTACTTTGCATTGCACTTTATACTATTGATGTACTTATATGTACTTGTATTTGCGCTGTGAGTACAACTCAAAGTTTTAATCCTAACATTGAAGAGTTGAAGACCATAATTCGTGTCCGTATTATATTAAAAATCACCACAAACAGTTTTATAGCACAGTCATCTTACTCATAACTTTTTATTACCCTTAGTTATTGAATTGCAAATACTCAAGTAATTATATATATTGTAGTACATGGATATACATTGATTTCCAAGTAAGAAAGTATAGCGATTGATCTTTTTCATTCGGTGGAGTGGAAATGGTGGGGGAGGTGGTCCAGGGAGACCTGGGGGAGGTTTGAGGTTCAGGATTGCATGGAGAAGCTTCCAGAAGTCAAATATTGCAATTATAAGTAGGACTTGGCATTTAATTACTAGAACTTTTAAAATATTTACTTAATAGTTTATTGAAAAGGGGCAGATAATTTATTGTTATTATTTATTATTCTTATTAAAAGAACAGTACTAAAACAATCATAAAAAGATGTTTTTGGAAATATATTTACGTTATGCCAAGTTTCATTATTATTATAAGCGGTGAATTTTTACTTTCTGAAGAGACTAGAAAAATTTCGAATATCGAGAAAATAATTTGCACGATTTTCAAGGCTACCGAAATTACTCTTTGACTTAGCTTAATTCGTCAAGACGTATAACAATATGTGAAAAAGAATGTATAGTATTTGCTTTACGTGCAACCGTAGTAATTTCTGTTGAATAAATGAATGAAGACACACCGAAATAGTTGGCTTTGCAATGTAATATTTGTTATAACGGTGGTATATTTTACACTGCATAGGCTTTATTCAATGTCAATGATATGAAACTACTTTTGTTATATCTATAACATAATAAAATATCAGCATTAATAAGCCACAATTGCGTTACACGAGAGCAAACTTTTAATAAGTAATCCCGTTTTGCGATATGCAACATTTTGGTATTGTCTGTGATAATGAAAACTGATACTGCTTATTTACTTTATTATAATTGAAGTAGGGCAGAAGGGAATAGATAACGCAATGCACAATATATTATTCATAGCTCCATTATCCAGATTTAATCATTTTGTACTTTACATTTGCTCAGTAAAAGTCTTTTTCGCCCTAAAAGAACCCAACCGTGTATAATGAATTTAGCCGACATCCAGACTGTACTGATAAAATAAATTCAGTCAACCAAATAATTACACTAAAATGTATTATACACAAATAAACAAATAGTCAGCATAAATTTGCTTACTATCTTGGTGTCAACAAAAAAAGGGGTTAGCGGTGGAAAACTTCCTTATTCGTGAAGGTCTTAATAGATTTTGGTTCATTAGAACTTAAAATTTCAAGTTCTAAAATAGTTTATGGATTGCAAATATGTTTCTGCTTTGCTTTATTTTTACTGTGCGGATTACAAAACTTACAAATTACCTACAAAACCACAATACAGCGTGGATGCTTCTGAACAAAGTTATAGCGTTTCCCAACAACTGAATTACAAAATTTCATTTATGGTGAACAATGACTCCAATTTAAAAAATTGCGACTATATTATAATACATTAATAATATAACATATTTAGCATGATAAGTTGGCGTTTTATTACTTATTATATTTAAGTATGTAGTTATCTATTTAAAAGCAATAAGAAGCTCCGTAATATTTGAAAGAATTTCCCCGTAGAACTCCAAAATTCTACAATACTTAACATTCCCGATGGGAGTCATTTTGATACCAAATGGTTTCTGCGACCGATTGACCTTTTGAATGATTAATGCAGAAAAGTGTGCACTACAGGTTATAGAATTAGAGATGGATTTCAAAGATTTGGAAGAATTTTTCCACATTGACGCACAACAGAGTAAAAACATCGTCATAAGACAAAATGCTGCCAGAGCTATGATTGGTAGAGGCACAAACTCCATAAAGCCGAGATTTCCGTGGAATCTGATTGACCCAAAGGTGCACAGTACGAAAGCAAAATAAGCAGCCATGATACCTGTAGGAAAGACAACCGAATGTACACTCTCTTGGAATAAAATATTCAATATCCGAATTCGGTTGTACTGAGCCATTTGATATTCGTATTCATGTTTTCTGCATCTGAAATATATAAAGTAATTCACTTCCTGAACTTCGAAGGAAAAAGGCACCTGGATGATTTAAATAATTGTACAATTATTATTCACCTTATTTTGTGGAGTTGAAAAAATATTCGTAGCAAAACAATCATGAAGTAGACGTACACTATTAGACCCCAATAGTAAGAACAGTGGATGGTGATTATGTGTGAAATTCGTACTTCAAGTTGTAATATCCAATGCTCAGAGAAACAATCGAGTGGGAAATTACCGTGCAGAATAAGTGTTAAGTATGTTACTCCAGGTGCTACAGGGAGATAAAAAATTGGGATGCCGAACTTCATAATCAAAACTTCCAGTTTGATGTACAATGACTCAGTGGTATTGACTTCACCAAAAACACCATCTGCACCTATAATTAACAATAAATTTATTAAACTATGCTACTGAAAAAAGTTTCATTTCCGATAATAACAATTTATTTAGTTTATTGATAACATAAGCAACAATTGGGTTTCTCAGTATCATTTCTGGTGCAAAAATTGAACAATATTTCAAACTTACCGCTTTCGAAGAAAATTGATTCCATGTACAAGTAATTCAAAATTGCATGCACGTTTTGTCCTTTTCTTGAACAACTAAATATGAACACCGAAAAGGGCTTTAACAAACGACCTCACCCCTGCACCACTGCACCACCTGCACCACCTTAGTGTTTTTCTAGCACCTGCACTACTAGTCTTCACTACCAAGGGTGGTGCAGTGGTGCATTATCATGGGTGGTGCAGTGTTGCATTATCATGGGTGGTGCAGTGGTGCATTATCATGGGTGGTGCAGTGGTGCATTATCATGGGTGGTGCAGTGGTGCATTATCATGGGTGGTGCAGTGGTGCATTATCATGGGTGGTGCAGTGGTGCATTATCATGGGTGGTGCAGTGGTGCATTATCATGGGTGGTGCAGTGGTGCATTATCATGGGTGGTGCAGTGGTGCATTATCATGGGTGGTGCAGTGGTGCATTATCATGGGTGGTGCAGTGGTGCATTATCATGGGTGGTGCAGTGGTGCATTATCATGGGTGGTGCAGTGGTGCATTATCATCGGTGGTGCAGTGGTGCATTATCATCGGTGGTGCAGTGGTGCATTAACATGGGTGGTGCAGTGGTGCATTATCATGGGTGGTGCAGTGGTGCATTATCATGGGTGGTGCAGTGGTGCATTATCATGGGTGGTGCAGTGGTGCATTATCATGGGTGGTGCAGTGGTGCATTATCATGGGTGGTGCAGTGGTGCATTATCATGGGTGGTGCAGTGGTGCATTATCATGGGTGGTGCAGTGGTGCATTATCATGGGTGGTGCAGTGGTGCATTATCATGGGTGGTGCAGTGGTGCATTATCATGGGTGGTGCAGTGGTGCATTATCATGGGTGGTGCAGTGGTGCATTATCATGGGTGGTGCAGTGGTGCATTATCATGGGTGGTGCAGTGGTGCATTATCATGGGTGGTGCAGTGGTGCATTATCATGGGTGGTGCAGTGGTGCATTATCATGGGTGGTGCAGTGGTGCATTATCATGGGTGGTGCAGTGGTGCATTATCATGGGTGGTGCAGTGGTGCATTATCATGGGTGGTGCAGTGGTGCATTATCATGGGTGGTGCAGTGGTGCATTATCATGGGTGGTGCAGTGGTGCATTATCATGGGTGGTGCAGTGGTGCATTATCATGGGTGGTGCAGTGGTGCATTATCATGGGTGGTGCAGTGGTGCATTATCATGGGTGGTGCAGTGGTGCATTATCATGGGTGGTGCAGTGGTGCATTATCATGGGTGGTGCAGTGGTGCATTATCATGGGTGGTGCAGTGGTGCATTATCATGGGTGGTGCAGTGGTGCATTATCATGGGTGGTGCAGTGGTGCATTATCATGGGTGGTGCAGTGGTGCATTATCATGGGTGGTGCAGTGGTGCATTATCATGGGTGGTGCAGTGGTGCATTATCATGGGTGGTGCAGTGGTGCATTATCATGGGTGGTGCAGTGGTGCATTATCATGGGTGGTGCAGTGGTGCATTATCATGGGTGGTGCAGTGGTGCATTATCATGGGTGGTGCAGTGGTGCATTATCATGGGTGGTGCAGTGGTGCATTATCATGGGTGGTGCAGTGGTGCATTATCATGGGTGGTGCAGTGGTGCATTATCATGGGTGGTGCAGTGGTGCATTATCATGGGTGGTGCAGTGGTGCATTATCATGGGTGGTGCAGTGGTGCATTATCATGGGTGGTGCAGTGGTGCATTATCATGGGTGGTGCAGTGGTGCATTATCATGGGTGGTGCAGTGGTGCATTATCATGGGTGGTGCAGTGGTGCATTATCATGGGTGGTGCAGTGGTGCATTATCATGGGTGGTGCAGTGGTGCATTATCATTAGTGGTGCAGTGGTGCAATATCATGGGTGGTGCAGTGGTGCATTATCATCGGTGGTGCAGTGGTGCATTATCATGGGTGGTGCAGTGGTGCATTATCATGGGTGGTGCAGTGGTGCATTATCATGGGTGGTGCAGTGGTGCATTATCATGGGTGGTGCAGTGGTGCATTATCATGGGTGGTGCAGTGGTGCATTATCATGGGTGGTGCAGTGGTGCATTATCATGGGTGGTGCAGTGGTGCATTATCATGGGTGGTGCAGTGGTGCATTATCATGGGTGGTGCAGTGGTGCATTATCATGGGTGGTGCAGTGGTGCATTATCATGGGTGGTGCAGTGGTGCATTATCATGGGTGGTGCAGTGGTGCATTATCATGGGTGGTGCAGTGGTGCATTATCATGGGTGGTGCAGTGGTGCATTATCATGGGTGGTGCAGTGGTGCATTATCATGGGTGGTGCAGTGGTGCATTATCATGGGTGGTGCAGTGGTGCATTATCATGGGTGGTGCAGTGGTGCATTATCATGGGTGGTGCAGTGGTGCATTATCATGGGTGGTGCAGTGGTGCATTATCATGGGTGGTGCAGTGGTGCATTATCATGGGTGGTGCAGTGGTGCATTATCATGGGTGGTGCAGTGGTGCATTATCATGGGTGGTGCAGTGGTGCATTATCATGGGTGGTGCAGTGGTGCATTATCATGGGTGGTGCAGTGGTGCATTATCATGGGTGGTGCAGTGGTGCATTATCATGGGTGGTGCAGTGGTGCATTATCATCGGTGGTGCAGTGGTGCATTATCATGGGTGGTGCAGTGGTGCATTATCATGGGTGGTGCAGTGGTGCATTATCATGGGTGGTGCAGTGGTGCATTATCATGGGTGGTGCAGTGGTGCATTATCATGGGTGGTGCAGTGGTGCATTATCATGGGTGGTGCAGTGGTGCATTATCATGGGTGGTGCAGTGGTGCATTATCATGGGTGGTGCAGTGGTGCATTATCATGGGTGGTGCAGTGGTGCATTATCATGGGTGGTGCAGTGGTGCATTATCATGGGTGGTGCAGTGGTGCATTATCATGGGTGGTGCAGTGGTGCATTATCATGGGTGGTGCAGTGGTGCATTATCATGGGTGGTGCAGTGGTGCATTATCATGGGTGGTGCAGTGGTGCATTATCATGGGTGGTGCAGTGGTGCATTATCATGGGTGGTGCAGTGGTGCATTATCATGGGTGGTGCAGTGGTGCATTATCATGGGTGGTGCAGTGGTGCATTATCATCGGTGGTGCAGTGGTGCATTAACATGGGTGGTGCAGTGGTGCATTATCATGGGTGGTGCAGTGGTGCATTATCATGGGTGGTGCAGTGGTGCATTATCATGGGTGGTGCAGTGGTGCATTATCATGGGTGGTGCAGTGGTGCATTATCATGGGTGGTGCAGTGGTGCATTATCATGGGTGGTGCAGTGGTGCATTATCATGGGTGGTGCAGTGGTGCATTATCATGGGTGGTGCAGTGGTGCATTATCATGGGTGGTGCAGTGGTGCATTATCATGGGTGGTGCAGTGGTGCATTATCATGGGTGGTGCAGTGGTGCATTATCATGGGTGGTGCAGTGGTGCATTATCATGGGTGGTGCAGTGGTGCATTATCATGGGTGGTGCAGTGGTGCATTATCATGGGTGGTGCAGTGGTGCATTATCATGGGTGGTGCAGTGGTGCATTATCATGGGTGGTGCAGTGGTGCATTATCATGGGTGGTGCAGTGGTGCATTATCATGGGTGGTGCAGTGGTGCATTATCATGGGTGGTGCAGTGGTGCATTATCATGGGTGGTGCAGTGGTGCATTATCATGGGTGGTGCAGTGGTGCATTATCATGGGTGGTGCAGTGGTGCATTATCATGGGTGGTGCAGTGGTGCATTATCATGGGTGGTGCAGTGGTGCATTATCATGGGTGGTGCAGTGGTGCATTATCATGGGTGGTGCAGTGGTGCATTATCATGGGTGGTGCAGTGGTGCATTATCATGGGTGGTGCAGTGGTGCATTATCATGGGTGGTGCAGTGGTGCATTATCATGGGTGGTGCAGTGGTGCATTATCATGGGTGGTGCAGTGGTGCATTATCATGGGTGGTGCAGTGGTGCATTATCATGGGTGGTGCAGTGGTGCATTATCATGGGTGGTGCAGTGGTGCATTATCATGGGTGGTGCAGTAGTGCATTATCATCGGTGGTGCAGTGGTGCATTATCATCGGTGGTGCAGTGGTGCATTATCATGGGTGGTGCAGTGGTGCATTATCATCGGTGGTGCAGTGGTGCATTATCATGGGTGGTGCAGTGGTGCATTATCATGGGTGGTGCAGTGGTGCATTATCATGGGTGGTGCATAAAGTCTCTTACTACCGATACGCAGTGTTCTAATTCGTGCGCTCGAAATTCATTTAATGCGTGCGCCTGCATGAAATGCACGAAATTCACAGTGCATAAAACGCACAGAAATGCATGAATATAGATACCATAAACACGATTTTATTGTGGTAGGTATCCATGGTAATTCCTATTTCGTTCATTTCACGCATATTGTGTAATGCACACTTTCCATTTCATGCGTTCACTATGCATTACATGCAGTGAATTTTATGCATGTATGCACTGCATGCCAGTACACTGGATATATGTTAATTATATTTAGTTTCTTCGAAATTTGTGTTTTTACGGAACATAACAATTTATTTATAAATCAATTTAAAAATATGACAACGATAGTCATGATAAATAGACATAACAAAAGAAATCAATAAATGTTATTTCTATCGATTTATGTGAGCATTTTCAGTGCAGACTACGACATAATAGTTCGCTAGTGCAGACTACGACATATACCAAAATTTAATCACTGCATCCAACATATATTTTAACCCAAATTTGTTCATTTGCGAACCTATCCATTACCTTTTCATAATGTTGAAACGGATAAAAAAACGTTTAACAGTTCTTGAGTTACAGCGCTATCTGAAAGACTCACCCAGTCATAGACAGGCAGTCAAATCCAATCGCATAAAGTAGTTGCACTACTGTATAATTTCTGAAAATTATTATAATTCTCTCCTCTAAATACTTTCCTGTTTAAATCAAAAATGGCAATTATTGCAGTGCATGCCAACATCTGTGTTGTTTGATGTAGACACACATGACATCACATCTTATCAAGCATCACATCACCCTTTTCCAAAGTGATCTCACATCACATCACCGCTTGCCAAAGTGATCTTACATCAAGCCACATTACATCACCGTTTTCAAAAGTGATCTCACATCACACATCATAAAATTTTGCTCGAAAATGTGCTAAAACGTGACCACATCAAAAATCACATCACTGATTTTGACTTATTAATATCAGTTATGCACTCTGGATTAAATACGTTATCCTTATTGAAAGAACTTTTTCTTAACGAGCTATGCTAATTTAGATGGGCTATACATCGAGTAGAGATCACGTGGTTTTATTTTGCGGCAATGTTTAAGGTGCTACGCTTCCTGCCCGGAGAAAGTAAGAATCTGTGTCTGTGGACAAAATAAGAAATGGCAACCGTTTATCAACATTTTTCCGATGATTATCTTACGGCCGAAATTGTTTTACAAATATTCTCCTCTATAGATTCTTCTAAACTATCTACTGCAGTTCCGAGTCATCCAAAGCACGGAGAGGTAAGATTTTAAGCTATCAGTTGGATTGAATATACCGAAGATTGATGATGGAAGAACGTATCAAATATTATAAATGTAGAAATACTTTAGTGTTTACAAGTAAAATGATAGTTTCTTATGGCCATAACAAATAGTAATGATTTAAATAAAAACTTAATAATATTTTTAATTACTAGCAATCCAAAATAAATTTTTAATGCATTTTATATTTGCATATTCAACGAGTATTTGTTTTTATTTTTTATTGTGACAGCTATCATCGCAAAAATAAATTTGTTATTTTGCTGTAATTATTTACAGATTTATATTTATGAGGCCAATGAACATTCCAGTTGGGAAGATTACCGACCATGGAAAACTCGATGGCGAAATTTGAGGAAAAGAAAAATCCCAAAAGGATGTCCTACTTTACAAATGACAACCTTTCAGCTGAAGAATAAATTGGAAAAAGTTGATTTCTTTAGACACGAGTACTGCAGTTTAAGTGAGCGCTATTCCTTCATCATGGTTAAATATTACTCGACTTCTTGAATAACAAAACGTTTGTTACAGATGCAACGTTAAAACCTTTTGGTAGCTGGACGTATCCGTACATTTTAGTGATGTATAAAGGAAGCTTTGATTACATTAAAGCAAAAAGTTCAAAACATGGAAATACAAAGGATACACCACAAAAAACTGCTAGCAAACGAATGCACGATACAACCCCTAATAGCTACAGTCCAAACAAAATTCCAGTGCAAAGACTATTTTCTTGTAAGCTTTTACTTACGCTTTAAAAGTCGTTTTAAAATGAATTGTTCGTAAAACATAATTATATGCCTTTTAACAGCCACAACAACGCCAGAAAAAAGAGCAACCGTCTGCTTTCCAAAATCTGACTCGCGTAAGTATAATAAAATGGTCGTCGCTAAAATACTGAATTCGTGATTTCATGAACTTCGGAACGTTTAGCTGTAGCTGTTTACAGCCAAACAAAAAATGCACTTAATGTGGGAATCCAAAACATGAAAAATTAAGATTGCAACTTTCAAAAAATGTCTCGCTTTGGATTATAAAATTTTTCGTTTTTCTATTTAAATTACCGGAAAACAAAATCTGCTAGGAACTTAATGATATGCACATTTTAAATATTGTTACTTCTGCTGAACCATTTTCCGTAAATGTATTGCATTACAATAGAGTACATATAAAATGATTTTAGCATTTACAACTTCAAGGTAAAATATTCGTTAATTTCAGGCATCACACATTTTTTCACGCACGCCTATCAAACTTTTAGTACACCTGTTACGTTAAAAAGCCCATGGCTGGAAAGGAAAATTCAGCTGTCCATGTTTAACGCAGTCCACAATTACTTGATAAATTTCTATAGCTAACATTCGAATTTGTAAACGTAATTTTGCGTTTTAGGAAATTTGGCAGACAAAAATATTATTTTTCTAATAGATTTTTAAATATATTAGAGAATTTATACAGCAATGTATCAAAATAATTTCATGCCGACGAAAGTTGTTGAAATTCATCCTTTTTATATTTATATGAAATTTTAATTTTCCTTTCCATTGATGATCTGTGTTAAAATGTTTAAAAAATATTAGTCAAATACTCTATACGAACGATGTATTTTTCAACGTTCCTGGTTGTATTGTTTTTTTGCCTAAATACAAAGCTTGTTAAACTACGGTGAAAACAAAAATTCAATTCTGAATAAAATAGTGTTTTACAATTAACGTAATTCAAATTCCTCTAAATATAAAACCATTTCTTTTTATTTTAGCTGACAGCAAACAAGAAAATATGGAAGATATAAATGAATTGCCTGTTCAAGTTGTTTGTGAATACAGCACAAATTCAGACTCAGACGATTTTGCATCAATTCAAGACCCTAAAGCATATGTGAAAACATCACGTGAAGCCTTGTCCATATTAAATAAAAAGTTGTCAAGTAATCCCCAAGCAGGGCCGTCAAATGTTTACAGGTCAGTTTTACACAAAAGTTTCTTTTTTTGAAATTGGGATGATAAAGTTGTTTTATAATGCCAAAATCAGAGAAGCTGTGCAAGAAACATTTGGGACAAACTCAGCACCAAGGAATAAGCGTCAGGCATATTACATAGCAGAGAAAATTAAAAAACAATGCACTCCAGAAGATGACTTATATGCGGCTTTCTTGTTTGCAAGAGCTTACCCTGATGTTGTTCATGACTACGTTTTAGCAAATCCTAACAGCAGTGGATTGGTGCTAACTATGAGCCATCCTGGTGTGATAAAGCACATAAAAGAAATCATTAAGTTTAACACTTCCTATTTGGAATTCCATTACGATACTACGTTTTCAGTAGGACCGTATTTCACAACAATTTTGACTCTAAAACATCCAAACATAAAAGGGGAACCATTAATACCGGTATCATTCATGTTTCATGAAAGGACAGCAACAAAAGCCCACAACATATTTTTGTCTACGAATACAAATCTCATACCTGGTATTAATTCTGAAAAGATCATCGTTGTGACCGACAGAGAACAATCGATCACCAAAGCTCTTAAAGAATGTGTACCTCAAGCCCACAATTTGTTCTGCTGGAATCACATCAGAAGAGTAAGATTTCCAAAAATTGATTACAATTAGTAAATAAAGGATATATAATTTAAGCGAAAAGAAATGATTCGGTTGTACCCATTGCAAAAACTTTAATTTTGCAAAAATGATTTTTCTTAAATAAAAACTAATTTCATTTCTGATTTTACTAGAATGTTCATGACTGGTGCAGGGGAAAATACGACAACGACAACATTTCAGAGATAAAAAAAGATATTTCTGATTTGTTGCACACTCAAACAGAGAAAGAGTTTAGCGAAACACTAAATACGAAAAAAGTGAAGTGGGATCTTGCGTTTACATCTTACTATCAAAGTTGCCTCAATAATGACATTGCGGCCAACAGACGAGGCATAATTGAAGTTTATGGGTGCTACAGTGTAAACTCAGGAATAACAAATAATCCGGCAGAATCCATGAATTCCGCGGTAGGAGTAGTTTTAAATCATAAGGAATCTTCGTTTAATGCTGGAATTCATTCTTTGTATTTGTACCAAACGCGTCTATTAATGGAAATATCGAGATGCCTGGACAACTTAGGCGATTGGCGTTTAAAGAATGATGCTCCAAAATTTTCCAAATTGGAAAATTTAGAAGACATTGTGGATCCCAATGATTTATATACCATTTTAGTGAAAGGAAAAAGCGCCGTTGAAAAGAAAGTGTCACAAAATATTTCACAATCCTCTCTGAAAACAGAAGAAGGTTTAGCAGAATTATGGATTAATAAAGACCGTGTTGATTTTATACCAAAAAAAGGAATTTGCGTGGTAAAGGGTCTGAAAGGCAATCATTATGTGGTACGTCCTGTTTAAACATGTTTTACTATATTTAAATAATACTTTACATTGATATTAATATTCTCAATACATCATGAAAAATTTATCACATTTTAATTCTTAAGACGAACCATTAAATCCCAGCCTTTTAACATATGTATGTAGAAAAAGTATTATAAAATCTAAAATTAACTTTTTGACTACTTTCTAAATTTATTTTATAATTAGATTTTTATAAGTTGATCAAAATGCGTCAACATTCTTTTACAGATTTTAGATTCATAGTTTACCACGGTAGTGCATACTTTTGGAAAGGGTTTTACTTTCATGATCTGTTAGAGACTCTTTTAAAGAATTTTATTGTAAAAAAAGTTATGTTTCCACATCGTATAATCCATTTAATATAGATCACGTTAAAGTCAACCGATTTTAACGAGACCAAACGTCCAAAATGGCATTTAGTTAGGCATTATTAATTATTATGGATCATAACCTTTTTACGTCTAATCAAGATTTGCTACGTATAACATGAAAAATTATCACTTATGAAATTGCAACCTGTAAATGAGAAAAAATGTATATTTATTGTTAGGTAAATTTGGAGCAGCGCAGTTGTACTTGTTTACGAACTGGTCTTTGTTCTCATATAATTGCCGCTTTGAAATCAAATGGTAATAAGAATTGCATATTTTTGTAATTTACAAACGAGTTTAAAATTAATTAAGTATTTTCTGCAGGGTTATATAGAAGTAATCATTATAAAAAGCCAGTGTATAACAGAGGAAACCTGGGTTCGCTCTACAGAAAAACAGCTGCAAAGACAACTGGAAAGAAAAGAGGACAAAACGCACGCCCAAAGAAAGCTTTGAGTACATATCGTAAAACAACAGCAAATGGTAAAACTATATCTTGTAATTTTTAACTGTTCTGTTTTTTTAAAATTGATTAGAATTATACATAATATATTATAACATTTTATTCACCATTTTATGAAGCATCTCACATTAATTTCGGCTGTAAATTTCAATTTGTGATATGATTAGGCTTAAAAAGAAAACAAATGGCGACGATCCCAATTACTTCAATTGGAAACCGTAAAGCCTACTTTATTCTATTAAAATGATAAATATTATTGTGGATATTTCTTTGTTAAAATTAATATTGGAAAACTTTAGAACACAAGCATGCTATTGAAGAAAACGGACACAATATTAGCACATCTGAAGAAAACAATGGGCTAGCAAACGATTTTCTTAAAGGAAATGATATCTACCAAAACGAATGTCTAATGCTATCAAAAAAGACGCCAAATGAGGTCGAATTAACAACCAACGTTTCTCTAAGTAGTAAGTTTATTTTTTCGATACTTCTTAGTAAGTTCATCTCCATTTTCGTAGTAAGGTTTAATTTTGTTGTACTAATAAAAAGTAGAAATAAAAATACAAAGCATGTGTAATTATCAAAATTTAGTCCGACCCCTTAGTGCGTACAACACCACAAAATGGCGAGATGGCGCGGTTTCCTTTCGCTTATTATTTCCCGTTTTGCTTCTTTCTTTTAAAAACAAAATGAAAAAAATTCACAAATGGTTTTTTTACACGAAGAGAAACAGCAGACTTCATATTGTACACATTTCTATACATACTTGTTTGTTAATATTTTATATAGCAAAATTTTATTTTGCAGTGCACAACAATCCAGATTACCAAGGACCTATCCTACGGCCTCAGAATGCAAAAACAGTTATTTTCAAGCTTGGAAAATATCAGTTAACTTTATTGGATATTAAATCAGTTCAATTAGAAAGTCAGTTAACTCGGTCTGAATTAAAATTTCTTTTGAAGCTGTCACTTCGTACTTCCTGGATTACTGATGCCGTGATTGATAGCTTTTTGTATCGAACTGTGGACCATGAAACAATTGTAGCTTGTCCTATTGATTTGTGCAGTAAAATAAAGGATGGCAATTATGCTGAAGAGTTTTGCAATGATTGGACTGTAGTTGAGAAAATACTTTTTCCGATATCCGACAACGACCATCGGATGCTACTGTTGGCAGACATCATTACTACAACTTTTACGTGTACGTCCTCTTGAGTCTTTGAAAATAGTATTTTTATTTCAGTTCTTTTTAGTTTTGTTTTTAAAATTTTATTTCAGTGTTTAACTGTCTGGAAAGTCAAACCACTCAGAGAACTAATTTTCAGAATTTCAAAAGTTTCGTAAACTTGCACACTATGAAAAACCAAGATTTCTCCATAAAGGAAGATTGCGTCGTTCAACAGAAATATGAATGCGACAGCAACGTGTCTTTATGCTACATTGCAGAATCCATTGTAAAGAAAAATGCGTTTAACAGTGACATAGACCTTGACTCATATAGAGGAAATATTTTGAAAGTGATATTTGGGGATTGCGAACCATTGACAACTGAAAAGGGCAAATTGAAAAACTGTAAAATTTGCAAAAAACCTAGAGACAGGAATTCTGATTTTGGAACTAAGTGTACAATGTGTGGTGGCTACTTGCACCAATATTGTATTATTGACAAAGCAATTTGTAAATCTAGCCTACTGAAACTTCCATTCATTGAAGGATTGTAATATTTCAGTTTAGTATTCTAATGATACGCTTTATTCCCAAGCGAAAATTTGTAAATTGAATCATTAGTTTTGCGAACTTTCTTGTATTAAAAAGAATTACAGCATTATATTAAATATACTGTATATCAAAAAAGAATTGAATTGTTGTAAAATCTGATTCTGAATTTTGTAAAATGAAGCTTTATATCCCCTTGCTAATAATTATTTTGATTTGAATACTCATTCAATAGTTTTTCTGTGGTAAATTCATTAAATCTGAGAAGTGTGACTTAAAGGATGCGCTTAAGTTTTCTATTGAATCTTGCATTCTTATGCATATACGAAAACTGGAGTTCAGAACAAACTTTGTTTGCATGAGAAAACTTTTAGAATAATTATAATGTAATTAACTATAAAACTGAAAATGTTTTTTAACTCAATAAAAATAAGATTTACTGATTTGTTATGTTATGTCTATTTATTATGAATGTTTTTGTCATACCAATAAAATGATTTTAAAATAAATTGTTACGTTCCTTAAAAACACAATTTACGAAGAAATTAATTATAATTAACATATATCTGTACTGAGTGACTTTATGTTTAAAAATTTATATTTGGGTACAATAAGTCAATTTATGTCAATTACCATTTTTAAACCAAATTTTGAGTTTTAATTATCTAAATTCAACTAAATTAAATTCGTATTGTATTGGTTGTACAGGGTATTGAAGGTATCCCAAAATGATATCTATACACTTTGACTATGAGTAACTCAAAAACGGTAAGCTGTATTTAGACGTGGTTAGTATCATTGAAAAGTGGACAATATTTTGAATCGGAATCAATTTTATTGGATGCGGATGGCATATATTGTATTTCTATATAAGAAATATAATGAAATGATATATATGTACAATATTGTTGAGACAACTCAGTAAAAGGAGCCACGAAGAATGCTAAAACGCATCAATTCACAATTCATCCGATTTGGAAAGTCTACAGATGTTGAATGTTATATGTACAGTGTATCCCAGAATGTCATCTGGTAATGCACCACTGCACCACCGATGATAATGCACCACTGCACCACCCATGATAATGCACCACTGCACCACCCATGATAATGCACCACTGCACCACCCATGATAATGCACCACTGCACCACCGATGATAATGCACCACTGCACCACCCATGATAATGCACCACTGCACCACCCATGATAATGCACCACTGCACCACCCTTGGTAGTGAAGACTAGTAGTGCAGGTGCTAGAAAAACACTAAGGTGGTGCAGGTGGTGCAGTGGTGCAGGGGTGAGGTCGTTTGTTAAAGCCCCACCGAAAAGCAGATGTGAGAAATTAAAATGACAAAGCCTATCGTCAATGTAGAAATGTCCAATGTATTTATGTCATTCGGCTGAATGGACTGCAGAAGTTGGAAAGCTATCTGGAAACTAAATACCGCATTAAGAATAAATAGAACTTTTAAACGATATTGTGAGTTTGACATCACAAATTTTTGTCTGGAAAGATCCCACGAAAACGGAAAACCGCACACGAGAGATGAAATGTTCACATACAATCCAAACCAGTGGAAATGACTGCGTTTTAATCTAGAAATTACTGTATGTGCATGTCTTTGGATTAATAGTGAATCGCTGAAAATGCCTGTGCACATTTTTAATAATGGTACGAACATTTTGATTAATAAAACAGTTTACGAAAAACGATTTGTAATTATTTATTTGAATAGAAAGATTGTTAAGCTTTCCGTAGAGAACGTCTACCTTCCTCAGAAGTAGGTAGGTAGTTAGTTACTTTAATAACTCTTTGAGAATAAATGGCAAGTCAGAATATACTTTCTTTTTGTTTGTCTGTTTTGTTTTCTTTGGTTTGTTTGGTTTGTTAATCAGCTTACCAAGTAAGATAACCTATTTCGCCGTAAATATACATAAATTAAAAGGTATTCGAAGATTGTATACTAGATAGTTAGTTAGTTACTGAACAAGTCTTAGAGAATAAATGATGAACTCAGAGGTAAGAATACTTTCTTGTTGTTTGCTTTGCTAATCAGCTAAGAAAGTAAGTTTACCTATTTCGTCGTAAATATACTGTACTACTAAGAAATACGAATGCGTTGACCTACACGCCTGCAATACTAAACGCGTTATTCGAAAAACAAGCCAACATGACATATATCTGCATAATACCTTTTACTAGAGAATCCCGCAGCAAAGAAACGCATTTAAATCCTTAGCAACATATCGTCCCTCTTCTTCGGAATCAGGTGCTTAACCACCTGATCATTAATTCATAAATAAGCTAAACCCAAATGATCAATTTTTTAAAAAGTGCTAAACCAATTTTACCTTAATCCCAAAAAGTGTCAAACCACAAGCGATTTATTTTAATAAAACGCATTTTTGTGAAGTAAAATTAAAGTTTGTAGCATATTGAATGTGTACAATTAGTTAGCATTGTAGTAATGGGTGTCGCCAAACATATTTTATTCATGTTTTATGTACTGTAATGGCGGTGAATTGTCCTTTGTTTCATTAGCCTTGTTCATCATATTTTGGAAATAGTGATCAAAGTGGTTTAGCACTTTTTCAAAAATTGCAAATAATGTTTAGCACCTTACTGATTTAATGATCAATTGGCTTGTTACCTTTCAGAAGTAATGATGACAATGATGAGGTGGTTTAGCAGCTTTCTGAATTAATAATCATGTGGTTTAGCACCTTTCCTATGAAGAGGGAGGATATTTACACAGGTTGCTAAATATTTAAATATTTTATAAAACCTTTCTGCCCTTAATGCTACAGATTATGGTACTCAGATTTAAAGGCAACTTAATTGTTTCGTAAGACATTCCCCTTAAAACCAGTCTAAATCAATCCTTTAAGATATTTATAAATTAAAGGTATATTAATAACCCGTTGCATATCGATTTTCTGTTTGTGTCAAACTAGTGAGTAACTGCTTAGAAAAATAATTTAGGACTTTAATGTAATTTTCCCTCAAAGGCATTTACAGAAAATTTAGCCTAGCAAGAACTGCTTTGCAGACTAATCAGTAACACATAATACAAGTATTACAGAGATACAGATGTCAATTAGTGTCAATCAATCTTAATAGCAAGCAATTTAATAGCAACTGAATTGCTTAGTAAGACATTCTTCTTAAAACCAGAGCCTAAAAAAGGTATATTAATAACCCATTGCTTATTGATTTTCGCTTTGTGCCAAACTGTGAATAACTGCTTAGAATAATAATTTAGGATTTTTAAGAAATTTCCCCTTAAAGGCATTTACAGGAAATTTAGCCCAGCAAGAACTGCTTTGCAGAATAAACAGTAAAACATATTCCAATTATTTCAGAGAAACAGATGTCAATTAATGTCAATCAAGCTAATTACAACAATTCATTCCGTAGTACAATACATATATTTCATATTATTTTACATGGCGATTCATACATTACAACATCCAATAGTCATTTCAAAATTCCGGCCAGATATTCATAGATACCGCATTAGAGTTTCTTTCGGTTCCGTAATTCCACCAGTAACTGTCCATTATTTGTTGCAAAATTTTCTTATCGACCGTAACGGATTCCTCAATTTTATGTGGTTGTCAACATTTCTGAGATAGTTTTTATTTTACTATTTTATTTTAGTAAACATATGGCAACATTATCCATGACCAATTATTTTTCTTAGCAATAGTTGATATAAATGAATTATAGGTTATTTCAAATATTATTGATAACACCCATGAATGTTGTTTAAATTTAAATGTATTATTTCTTTCATGTCACTATAAGTAATTTCCGTGTGGTGGTACTTGTCCACGTATTTCGTTGTGGTGTTGTACAACAATCTAAAACATAAAAAAGGATTAAATGAGCAATGACACTTTTGTAAACTGAAGTATTGTCTAATGGTTGAAAAAATTTTCACCTGAGATGCGTGCATATTGGGAATATCCCTGACATAATCCTCCAAATTCTCAACCACACTATTAACTATTTTATTTTGACCAGTTTTTAGGTCTTGAACTAATCTATTTTTATTGTAGGGTCTTCTATCGAAGGGATATCCCATTGGCTTGGAGTCGGGGTACTTAGAGCCGCGAATTCCACAGTGAATATGTGATGGGGTACATTCCAATATTGGTGGTTGAGTCGTAGCGTTATTAGTGACCTGATCTTGAACACCGTCGGTAATCATTACAAACAAATCAAAGACCATTCCGCTTGGAGTTCCTTTGGGAAGCAACAGGTGTTGAGGATATCCACAATCACAAACGGAACGCAATCTTACTCCTTGCCTAATTTCCTCGTCAATCTCTCTGAAGGATTTTGGCCATCCGGTTGTCAATGTTGAATCAACTGATCTTCTTGTGAGTATGTTGTTTCCTGGAGGTACTAATAGACCACAGAAATAAAAAATCAATGACATCAAAAACCAAAAAAGTAGGTAAATATATAAATTAATTGGAATATTCGAACAATTAAACTTTCTTACATGTCACTTGAAATGAGTCTAAAGTGAAGAACAATCGTCTCTGCTCTAGCATTGTGTAACGTCGTTTCTGGTGAATTGATTTAAACCTCGGTGCTAAGAAAATACGCACCGTACCTAGTTTTTCGTACGGGTACGAATTTTGCTGAAACAAAGTGGAATATGTTAAACCTAAAGTATATAGTATTTAAAGTTAATATGGAAATTTTAAGAAATTACAATATTTATATGATAAGTAAATTCCTGATGGTCTAAATGTTTTGCACAGATGTTTAGTGACCGATTTCCACTGAAATCCAACCGAGTCCTAAAGTCGAAGGAACGAACACCCCAAAATGTTTCCAAGTGGTTCAAAAGAGGTACTGTTAGCCGACCTTGAATAGGATCAGGTACAACTTGAACACTGTGTACCGTAATTCCTTCATAAACTAATGGGTATTGGCCCTGTAAAAAAACTTTGTGGTACTAAAAATTCTATACAATTTTGGGAATAAATATAGGTACTCTATTTTTTTATTTACACCGTGTGGAAGGTAGGGCTTTAAATGCTTTAGTTTATATGCTTGAAAAATTAGATCAACTGTGTGATGCCAACGGAAGAATATAGGGTCTCTCCACGTAGTTGAAGGATCTCCCATAACACCATTCTAAAATAATATTTATTGAAATAGTTACTTTATTTGAAATATACGAACTTAGGAAGTTTATAATATTAAATACGGTGATCAAAGTAATGCTAAAGACGAATTGATGCAATATGGATACTTACCCCTAGTGACCTTGGGTCGGTTTCGTTGGGCGGAGGATTCTAAAAATACAGTTTGTAAATATATAAATCGGTTGAAAATAAATATTATTCAAATATTATTTATGTACTAAGGAAAGAATACCCGTGGAGCATCAATGAAAGAAAGTAAATCGTGACCATTATTATGGTAACCGAGATCTCCATAGATTTTAGGATTGACTGAATATATAGACGCTTCTGCTATATCTCCCAAAGTGTCAATTTGGTCATCGGCGCTTATTCCAAGAAATCCATTTTTCTGTACAACGAATTGAATATAGGTTTACAAGTCTTTTGCAAGAAAATAACTGCTGACTATATGACTTACACATATAAATCACTTAACATCCCGTTTCTGATAATGAGTACAATAAGATGTAAATATTTGCTTGGCAGCATTAATGAGCTTTTACGTCAAATTAATAATTAGCATGAAGTACCATGAAGAAATGTACCACAGTACTAGTACAGGATAATGCATTTAAAACTTACGTGTATAATTCCTGCCTGATTAATGGCATCAATAACACGCTCCATGTCTGTAATGGTCTGCTTATACATTTCCTGCTCCGAAGGAATCAGAGAATCCTGTGAGCAAAAATGATTTCAGTCAAGATTTTTGAAATGAAGGACAACTTAAAGTTATCTTAAATCGATATCTGGTAATATTTGGAAATACGATGGTTTACAAACTTAATCTAATTATAGCAAAAAACCTCAATGCAAGCATATTTTTATTAGGTATTCTGTGTGAAAGTGTTGAAAATTTATCTAATATTTGTATTAATCTTCAAAATTTTCATTCATTGGATTAAATGAGAGGCCGCAAACATTTCAAATAACAACTTTTTGATTTACATAAAATGGCCGATTTGGTTCACGTTTTGGATATGTCCTATTTGCAATACCGTCGTGCAAATGGGAATTGTAGCCCTCTTCAACAATCGTGTCTAATCGTAAATTCAGAGGTTTTTGAGGCAAAAGGCCATTTGAAAGACGTTCAGCGGTGTATCTACATGATATACGAGAATTGCTGAGTTAAAATACTGAGTAAAAAGTACACTTGGGTATTCACTACTTTCGTAGTAAAGGAACTAAGGGAGAAAAGAATAGACAGCATAAAAAACTTACCTAGCCTGGAAATCGTGATGAACGAAAGAAAATGATTCTCCCCGTCGATCTATGAATGGGACAGATCTGCGATTTCGTGATGGATAAAGTAAATGCCAGACCCAGTGGTGACCAACTAGCTGAACATCTTCACGAAAGTACCATAACAAGTTCTCAATTCCATTGTCCGCACCAATACTCTCGTCCAAGTAACAACATTTCTAGAATTTAAGAAACGAGAATGCAGTTTAGGACCGGTATTTTATGTCCAAAATAAAAATTTGAATTCATTCTTAGTTAAAATAACTAAAATGTGAGCTGTAAGCAAAGTAAAGTAAAATCCGTACATCCGGTGATGCACCGCATGCATTTATGACTTGTGCAGGAAAGAACGTAGATGGAAACAACTCGATAGGATGAATAGTGTTTGTAGCATCCAAATTGGGTGTGTGAACTGCTAGACGTGCCCTACTGAATGCCGAGTACCACACTTTCGGGTGAATATTCTCATCTGGCTTCACTGCTAGTGCATATCTAACCAGTTCAGAAGAATTTGGTTGTGCTGCATTAAAAAACTTGGCATTAGACCAGTAGATTCGGATTTCATGCATGCAAAACACGTTTACAAATACATGCTTTTTCCAAATATCATATTTGCAATAATTTTTTAAGAGTATACTATGATATTGACACCAGGTATATATTTATCCAATAATTAGCCTTAGTAATTATACAATAAAAATTTGCTTGGTGCATCAAGAAAACAGATTTACCAAAATTTGTTGAAAATACTAGAAAGATATTTACAGTAGCAGTTTAAATAAGAATAATGTTTCAAAAAATTAGTTGAAATAAGAAATAACACATCCAGTAATTATTGTTAATACTGAAAAAATATTTTGCAAGTACGTTGCGTAATGACTTCCACGTACATCGGCTTATGTTAATCAGAAATTAAAATGAATTAGCCAATACTCATTACCACAAATCTAATAACCATTCGATTTTTTAATTTAGACAAGGCCTTTCCACACTATCCTAAAGAGTGTGGTATTTTTACTTCATCATTTAAGGCACATTTTTTATAAAAAATTACAAAGAAAAGCATACCCGCAAAATATCCAGTTAAAATGTCAACGGCTTCAGCGTGAGTTGGATGGAAACTTGAAAATATAGCATCCCTTGGGCAGAGTGCCGATATTGCCCGCAAATCATATTTATTTAAAAGCTCCAGTAATTCGCTATCTTCTGAAGGAAGAATTGGAAGAATGCCCGCAGGAGGTCGAGATGGTCGTCTATAGGGCGACGCATGATGATAAAAAAATGTAATTTTTAAAACAGAGCAATTCCTGGGACTTTGTCCCAGGAATTGCCCTGTTTCAAAAATTACATTTTACTCTGTTAAGAACTCGAGATTGAACATTTTACTCTGAGGTCTAACTTGAATCTTGCATATGACTAAGCCATCTCTGCTACTTTACCACAACCGAGCGCAAGCATAAACATTATTGAGTAGCATGTAACCAGCTCAATTATGAAAAATGCATAATAAGCATTTTCATGCATTTTTCTTAACTTTGTAAAGAAGGTTCGATTTTCACCACACAAAATGAAAACAAAAACAAACCCCAGGTGAGCAACAATAAAGATAAGTAATTTAAGTTTTAATTCTATGCTGGCGATTGTATAATAACGTAATAATTGCAATTTGCAGTAAAATTTCAATTCCTGCCTTTAGCAAAGCAGCAAAGGAAAGAAGAAGGCTCAGAGTGGAAAAAGATATGTAAGTCTGTGATATAAAGATTCCAATTAATAAAATATTTTATACATTTGGAAAAGTATATTTGCACGCAAAGCTTTTGAAGATCATTATCTGCAATAAACCTCTGTTTGAATTAGTGAAACGAGGTCAGAAAAGACTCTACAGTCAGAAAAGTCAGAAAAGCAAATAAAACTCAACAAAACTGCCAGACAAAAAAGGTAAGCTACAAATGCAAATAAAACCATATTTAAAAATTCAAGTATTGCTAACTATGTGTATTATTACAGCTCTCTATAAAGTTTATTTTTGCCAATGAAACGACTGGTGTTTGCCAGGCACAAATACCTGCAGTGTGTGAGTTGAGGCAAAATAAAATAAACTGCACTTTATATAAACGAGTCACGCCCATTTTTTCCAAAAAAATCGACTAATGTATACTAACCCTTTTTACCCGTTCCCCGAACGGGATGGTACGAGTATATGTAATGTGAACGGGTATTTTATAAAATTGCAGAGAATTATTGAACGTGAATAAAACCCCTGATATTTCCTACAGCATAGAGTATAGCAAGGTATTTACTTTATATTTACTATATAACTACAATTCTAGCTGTAAATAAGACGATCAACAGATTTTAATTATTTTTTTAATATTTCAAGGATGGAGTGACAAAATCTGATTTCGTGAAATTATTTCACATTCCAAAGAAATCAAGAGACAATAAAATGGTAAAAGAAATTCACCAGGCGAAAATTAAATTCCACAAGGATAATGCTAAGTTACGCCAGAAAACAAAATACATAGAATGTAAATTTAGTAAAAAACATGCCAAGTTTTTGTCTAAGGTATGTGACGGTGTGGCGTCAAAATAATGTTATATAAAATAATTCTTGTAAGATATAAATATTCTTGCAGTAAATAAACTTTTATTATAATTCCCCAATTTTTTAAATTCAGTTATTATCATTATTACCATAAATTTATGCTTATCAATAAGTTTGGAAATATGTTAGGAAAACGAGTAGCATTACTATTAGAGCCCAATTTCTAGTGATGGATAAAATCTGTTATAATTCTTATATTAGTTAAACAAAAAGGAACAAAATTAATATTGTTAGTAAGGTTAATGAAATTCAATTCCTAAATTTTAATTCAAAATTGTTCATGAATCATCTATTATTTTTCATCAATAGATTTAATCAAGCCATAAACGTCATCGACAGCTTGTTTCAAATTCTCGATGAGTTCAAAGGAAATGTTGGCTCCATATTTCCCAGGAGAATTTTCTTCAAAACGACGGATGCAGATGTATTGCTTTTTATTCTTCTCATATTTGGAAATGCGAACGAACCAGCCTTGACCAACATATCCGTTATACTCCAAGTCCTTTGATGCCTCGGCTTTTTCATGTTGAGCATAGTTCTTTGTAACTGGCACGCTGTCTCCACAAGGAGGCTGCGGTGCCACACCGATGGACTTTTTAGATTTAACAGATTTTGATATTGATTTTGATTTCCTCTTACGTGATTTTTCAGGAACCGGAGAAGGCTTCTTGTCTTTTTCACCTTTCTTAATAATTGCAGCAGCGTCTTTAAACTGTTGCGACCTCGGGCTGGCTGTGGCCATCACCTTAGCTGCAGCAGTAAACTCATCATCTGATGAAGACGAATCACTCGACAGTTCTGAATCTAAATTTGAAATAATTTCAATTTTACTTATTTTTATTCCCAAAACAAAAACTAATTATTGCTTTAATTTCGACCCGACTTAGTTAAAAGAATGGTCTGGTATAATAATGAAAAACTTACCAGAAGGCATTTTAACGATTTTTGTCCGTTCCACTAAAATACTTAATGACGTTTCACCAAATCGCTCTGAGAATATCAGCAAGAATGAGAGAAAAATAAGCAAAGTCTCCTTTTATATTTTTCCCTGTCACCCTTATTTGATAAAAATATTATAGCAGGTCATAAAAATACAATGTCATTATATACAATATCTTTGTTTTTATTACGTGTTCATGCGTTGACATCATGGGAAGTACATGGTGGATTTTTTACTATGATACTTATATTAAAGTTCAAAATCTTCCCACGAATGCTCAGTACAGAAACCAACAGTACACGCTACTAATATATGTAATCAACATGTAATTTTAAATACTTGAATTTTGGATTTATGATACTTATTTTCTATTATTTACGAAATTCATAAAAAAGAAGGTATGTGTTATGTACCATCTGATATATATGCCTCATTAAATATCGACTGATACACCTGATAAACTTCAAATTCACATTTCTCTATACAAAATTAATTAAATACATATATTTAACTTCCAGACATGTCTTCTTCCGATTCGGATTCTTCTGAAAATGGTTCCAGTACTGAGGAATGTGACAACAAAAAATACACCTGCCTATGCTGTTGCGACCGATTTGAGACTTCTGCTGAACTGCATGAGCACATAAAGAGAACACATCGGAAGAACACTAAAGATAAGCAAAACCTATGTCACTTATGCGGCCAAATATTTAAATGTTTTCGAGATTATACAACACATGTAAATTCACATCATCGTTGTAGTAATTGTGAATTTACTAGCATTGATATACATGAAGTTAGTGCCCATCAATCTAATTGCATTGTACAGTCAGGCGAAGGATTAAACAAAAGACCATGTAAATTTGCACCTTTTCACGAAATTAGGTCTTTGAAAGGTTTTGTTAGGACATATCGCCATAGATACACAAAGAAAAAAGTCCCCATTAGTGTAAATGCTTATTTTACGAGTGTAAATGATCAAATAATTTCCATCATGACAAGATCATTGAAAAACTACAAATCAGTTAAGGGAATGGTAACTGTCTTATGTCTATTTGAGAGAAAAACCCTAAACGGATATGAAAAGTTTGAACATTATGTATCGAGTAATATGGAGATATGTCTAAATAGGCATTACATTGTTGAGTGGCTAAACACTTGTCTTGAGCAAAATGAAAGGAGAGCCAGCGTCTTTGAACAAAACGGTTCAAACTGGATTTTAACAGGTGTGTTAGGTTGCGATGTGAAAATTGCCGTTTTTATACCCTTTAAAGGAGGATGTTACGCAGACCTGCCAAAAGAAGTTCGAAATAAAAAGTGTGTCGTAAACATCTTTGGTACAAAATCTGATTGTTTTAAATGGGCTTGCATTGTGTCATTGCATCGACCAGAATCCCACAAAAATATAAATCGGATGTCTAGTTATAAAGCATATGAAGATCTATACGATTTTTCCACTTTACGGTTCCCTGTAAAATTTAGCCAACTGAACGGTTTTGAATTAGCAAATAAAAGCCATAAATTAGCTGTAAATATATTTGGATGTACGGTGACTTTTGGAAATTTGGAAGTTTTCCCAATTAGGATATCTAAATTATCATTTAAATCCTCAAGCAAAATAATTAATTTGCTGTACTTTAAAAACCCACAACATAGCGTGGGACACTATGTCACAATAACAGATATCAATAGATTATTAGGGGAAAAGAATAAAAGAAGAAAACAATTATGTTACAACTGTTTAAACAGACTAACAAAAAAACATGATCTAAAAAGCCATTTGCACAATTGTAAACATTTCAAACCACAAAAAACCGAACTACCTAAATTGGACGAAGACGGCAAGCCTCCGGTATTAGAATTCAAAAATTTCGGTCATAAATTAAGACATGGCTTTATCATTTACGCCGATTTTGAGTCGTTACTTAGGCCAGCTTTTAGTAAGGATACTAATTTTGGTAATAGTACAACATCAATATCTGTGCATGAACCAAGTGGATTTGCTTATGCTGTTATAAAATCAGGCAAAGAAATCGAAGATTATAAAGTTTACAGAGCCCCAGATTGCGTAGATGTATTTTTTGATTACATACAAGAGTCAAGTCGACTCATATTGCAGAGATACCAAAATCCGACAAAAATGAAACCGTTGACAAAGCAAGATCGGATAAATTACCATAGCTCGAATATTTGCCACATTTGTGAGGGTGTAATACCAAAAGGTGAGAAGTGTCGGGATCACGATCACCTGACTGGCCTCTACCGTTCACAAGCGTGCAAATCGTGTAACTTGAATTATAAGCAACCGGAAAGGGTATGCGTGGTTATGCATAACTTTAAAGCGTACGATAGCCATCTCCTTATAAAGGGTTTTGCAAAATACAAAGGCCAGATCGAAGTTATTCCAACAAATTCGGAAAAATATTTAAGTATCATTTGCGATACTTTTCAATTCATCGACAGTCAAATGTTTTTGAATTCTTCATTATCAAGTTTAGTCGATGTTCTAGACAAATCGTGTACAACAGAAAAACAATTTTTAGAAAAGTTTGCGCCTTTAGTTAGTGTTTTTGGGAAAAACAAGGCCCGAATTTTGAAAAGGAAAGGGGTGTACTGTTATGATTACATTACTAATTTTGAGGTATTTAAGGAAAACAAATTCCCTTCTATAGAAGAGTTTTACAACGAAATCACGGAAACATGTGTATCCGAGAGCGATTACGAGTACGGAAAAACAGTTTTTGATTTGTATTGCAAAAACTTAGGGGACTATCATGATTTATATGTCTTAACCGATGTTTTGTTACTTGCATCTGTTTTTGAAAATTTTCGAGATTTAGGAATCTCAAGTTTTGCATTAGATCCTGCATATTACTTTAGTTTAGCCAGCTTTTGCTGGGATGCTAGTTTAAAAATTTCGAAGGTAAAACTCGAGTTATTGGTTGACTTAGAAATGTATAACATGCTTGACCGATCTTTGCGTGGTGGTGTCAGCATGATTACAACCCGAGAATCTAATATTAAAAATAGATACACTGATAGCAGCATGAAAGACATGGAGAATGAAGCTTATATCGTCTATCTAGACAAAAACTCGTTGTATTCTGAGGCAATGCTTCCTCACCTGCCAGTCAATCAATTTGAATGGCTTGATGCAGAATATTTTGCAGCTTGGACTTCAGACTTTATTCTTTCATTAAATGATACCGATCCCTCAGGTTACATTTTTGAAGTGGATATTGATTATCCTGATTGTCTCCATGTCGAACACAACGAGTATCCTTTAGCTCCAGAAAAAATTTGTGTTCCCTTAGAAAAATTGTCTAAATATCAAAAAAATCTTAATTCAAAACTTTTTATTAAGTATAACTCAAAAGCCGAGAAATTAATTCCGCACTTGGGTTCTCGTAAAAAATATGTTTGCCACTACAGGAATTTAAAATATTACATTTCTATGGGGTTAGTTTTAACTAAAATTCATCGGGTGTTAAAGTTTAATCAAGCCCCCTGGATGGCATCGTACATTAATCTCTGTGGGGGTCAAAGAGAAGCTGCATTAGATGAGTTTACCAAAACCTTTTGGAAAAATTGCATGAATAAATGTAAATGTAAATGTAAAATCTTTATTGATATAAGCTCAACGGCTTTTCACAATTATCAATCAACCAATTGATCCGAATTACAGAGTTATGGTATTATATAGTGGATATTAAATGTATCTTGTTTCTTGGTTGTCTTGTGCTGCATGACGCACTGCATTAGCCCAGGCACCCTGCACCGCCGCATCTCACTATGGTGAGTCTAACGTCAGCTGCGTATATACGACGGGGGTACACAAGGTCATCCCCAGGCAATGCTCCTCACCACACAGTTCGCAGTCGACCCCCATATACAGTCTGAGCTTTGACAGATTCTCGAGCCAGGCTTCTCTATTCACGAAGACACCGAGATAGTTCCTATACTCCCCCATACTGTCCGCAGGTGTTAGTAAGCTTTGTTGTGCTCTTGTTATTGTATACCCAAGATTATCCTCAAGATACTTTTTGGACATTGCTTGGTATGTGAGGACTTAGTTGCAGGTAGTGGGGTTTGAACCCACCATTGCTGCCAGCAGCCGAATGGAAGTCGAGTTCCATTACATACTGTGCCACTTTGCCTCCCTTAATTGCATGAATATGACTTTTGGTAAATCCGCAGAAAATGTGCGGAAAAGAAAAACCGTAAAAATAGTTAATAAACCCCAGCAGGCTAAGAAATTAACTAGCCAATCCAATTTTTAAACATTCCACCCTATTACTGACGATGTTACAATTTTTATAATGGGGAAAAAGAAGGTAATTTTAAACAAACCCATTTATATTGCTTTTTCAGTACTTGAAATCAGCAAGCTATTCATGGGGCAATTTCACTATGATGTAATTAAAAAACATTATGGTCAAAATGCTCTATTATTAGCCTCTGATACAGATAGTTTAATTTACCGGATATTTACACCTGACTTTTGCGAAGATATGCTAAAATACCCCACCGTGTTTGACACAAGTGATTTTGAAAAATCTCACAAATGTTATAGTGTTAAGAATAAGAAGAAAATAGGGTGCGTCAAGGAAGAAAATCATGGGTCTGTCATTTCGAGTTGGTATGGGATATCTAGTAAAATGTATTCCATGAAGGGCCCGCAGGGAGCGAGAAAACATGCTACAAAAGGAATAAAAAATATGTTAAGGCAGGGATTTCTCATGACGTATTTAGGAAGGTTTTGCGTCGGCAGAAAAGGTTAAGCCATAGCATGAATTCAATAATATCGAAAAATCACCAAATTCAGACAATCAGAAGTAGGAAAAGGTGCATGCATCCCTTTGACTCAAAGAGATACATCTTAAGTGATGGAGTAAATACGTTGGCGCATAACCATTATCTGTTAAAACGATTAAACTAAATTGTTATGACTTCTACAAATCTGTAAATATTCAATTTGTTCTAAATTCTAAATAATTTTTAAAATAGTTTATTAATATTATTAACCAAGATATGTAAAATAATAAAGGAATATTGATAATAATAATTCTGGATATGTGTATGTTGAAATCAGCTAGGTATATGTAATAAATAAAAATTTCACATTCATATGTTATGCAAAGTTTTATTGTAATTTTATTCTCAAAAGTTGCTCAACGTCATGTTTTTTGAAAATTATTTTCCTGATGATCCAAAACCATTCACACCTCTGCAAGTGGTATCCAAGCTTTTCACCTCGATTATATCTGAGACAGCATATTTTTCCAAAATGATTTGGGCAACACGATCACCTTTTTGAATGTGATAGTCTTCATCAGATGTGTTTCTCATTAGAACCATAATAGCACCACGAAAATCAGGGTCAATAACACCAGCTATATATATCGATTATCATTGCTTTTAAATAACAAAGCCAAAATTGTTATACCAACCGATAATTTACATTATGTACCGGCAACATCTAGACCATTGCGAAGTGCCAATCCGCTTCTGGATGCTATTCGACCATATGTACCATTAGGGCAGCTTATTTTTATATCCGTGGGTATTAATCCCGAACTATTTTTGAGTAAAGTAAAACCGATAGAACTGAAATGAATATAATTTTGATTTAGTGTCTTTTAGTGCATTCAGTTTTTGACTACATATGCATTCTCTGCAAACCCATTGCTTACTCTTCATTTCACAGTTATAATTCCCATGATCATTATTCATTAATTTTATTTAAACAGAAAATGCGATTGCAATGGTATTAAGACATGCAGCAGAATAATCACATATTTCGACAACTGAATCTCAATTTCTCCATAAAATGCTTAGTCGGTTAGCACATAGAATAAGCTATTACCGAAAAAGACCAATAATGAAGGAGATTACTGTGTACCAAAAGTGAGTCACTCGCCGACTAGACTATACTCATGGAATCGACTTTTTAGTTGCCATAGTTTTTTATATTTTAATGTAGCCAGAATTGCAATTTTGGTAATTTTCTATTTTTCATGAAATATAAAATGTAGAAACCTGTAAAGATCGTAACCAGCTGCTTTACAAGACGAACGCGTTGGTGTAATTCCGTTTGGTCCCCTTTCAACGTATAAGAAAGACATTGTTATTTTAAAACTTTTTGAAATAGATGATTCTCGAATGCTCTTGAGATAGTGAATGTAATGTAAATCGATCGTTCTTTGTGCTAGCTATAGGTTTCCTTGTTCTAACTTGCATGCCTTTGTCATGCTCTGACCTCATGTTTGGCTAGACATGTAGACGGCCAGTTTAAAAAATGCAAATATAGACAAAACAAAGATAAGATTTGAGATTCCAATCGGTCTGCATAAGACTATAACTCATTATATTTTCAGACATCGTAAGGAGATAGACATGGCAAGCAAATCACGATTTAGACGGGCCCAGTTGCTGGCTAAAAAAATTTTGACAGAATCAACGAACGCTTGGGTATCGGTGGTGTCGTCCAATCATTCGGCGATGAGAATTTTACTACTTGCCGAAATAATAAAGGACCCTCTCCGAAAGGACCAGACCACCCGACTCTACGATTGGAGTCCAGACACGAAGAGGGTTATAGAAATGCTATTGGGCTACAGGGCTTGGTTAGGATTTATATTACAATATAGTATTATATGCTTCTCATGCAATGTGTGTGTGTGTGCTACATTAGGTGCTATATACGCTAGTTCTATCAATATTGTATAATTTCAATTTTTTGTTTCAGCACAAATGAAGCCAGCCACCTTGATGCTTTAAATAAAAGTTGTCACCCTAAATGGTTGGAGGTGATGATGTATGCCACTGACATTCATGACCCGGCACCTGCTCAATATTGGAGAGCTTTGGAACTTCACCAAGCAGCAAGGTATCCGTTCCTGTCTGAAGATGAAACCCCAGAATGATAATTTATTTCAAACTCATGGAAATAAAAATGATCAAATGATAAATATGTTAGAGAAATGTCGATATTTATTCCAATATTCTATTTCAGTATTTACAATATTTCATCTTTAAAAAGTGAGGCATTCTAGTAAAACTAACACTTATAAATTTTCAAAAATCCAACATGTGTAGCTCTGCATATTATACATTGGTTTTGGGTGCATATACAATATTTACAATAAACCAAATGACCACAGGGAGCCATTGAATACGACGACTCTCTTATCATACATATTTTGCATAAACTCTCGTCCATTATATTTATGGCTGCTTTCAAAGGATCTGAAATGCAGTTGTAATAACATAATTTATACATGATTTAAGCTTATAGTAATAGTAGTTGCACACACCGTCTTCCTCCATTCTGTTTTTCTCCAGGACCCCTTGTAAAGCACGTTGTTTATTCTGCAATTTAAATTTTAGTCTTAAAAAAAGAAATATTTGTTTTTTAAAAGGGTCATATGGACATTGAATTTTTATGAAACGTATTTACCAGAAAGTTTTCTAGATTCGTGTGCGTAAAATCATCACGGTCTTCCATATGAACTAACAAGTGTGGACATTTAGGAGAAAAAATCATATGTTCCACCCAAGGGTCGTCTTCGCACATAAGGAATGGTATGCAGCAACCACAGTAGTAGCAAATTAATCTAGGATTAGGATTCGCGGAACAATAAAATCCACACGATGCAAAATGAGCCGGATAAAAATGTAAATGAGATGGGAAAATATTATATGTCCTTATTCTCGACTCTAGCGTAACCATATCTAAATTAAAAATTTTAAAATGTACAGTATTTACAAAGTTTTTAAACTCCATTGTAATTATCTCTCATAAAATAGTTTTGCACTTAATAAATTTCAGAAAGAGTTTCATGATAATTGTCACTGTCTGAGCTTGAATTATTCGGAATCCTTGAGGCCAAATTGCTGTCCATAGTAAATCTATCTATACTTCTTAATGCTTCCCAAGTTGAACACGTTGAACACCCAGGTTGATTTTGTGATGTTGATGGTGTATGAAGCGTACTAACACGATTATTTTTGTCTTTTCTTGGTTTTATTTTTCCGTCACACCACTGAGTAGGCTCTGGTCAGTAGAGATGGGTTTAGCGGAAAAAATGACCTAGCTAAATACTGTATTTGCGAAAGAAATGAAGGTGATTTAAAAATACACATGTAATGTGTATTCAACCTCATATCTCTTCCGAATTTACCTTGAGGAAATAAGTTTTGATTAATTAAAATAACGGTGGTTCTGTTATGGTGTACACCTCTAATAAATAACTCTTGGATTTTTTTGCTATTTGATACATCAGTCATTTGGTCGTCAATTACAATAATCGAGTCGTAATAGTCATCTAAATCTAAATTATCTACAAAATTCACATTATTATGTTTTGATTTTATTTTTTCATACAAATCCTGATTTTTTGCGAATGATATCACAATATTTGAAATTTCAGTACTAAATAGCTTACCAATGTTTTCCAAAACTTTTTCGACGAATGCGGTTTTGCCAGACATTGTTGTTCTCGCAACAATGATGGAGCAAGGATGTTTAAATTTATACATAGTCTCATTAACCGTGTCAGACATATTTTCACTTACTTCGTTTAAAATGTAATTTCACAATTACCGTTTCGTTAGATAACTGTAACTCACTACTCTTTTCGGATTTCAATGTAATATTGATGCTATTAATAATGACATTGGGAACCTTAAAGTATTGGTCAGCCAAGTTGTAAAATACACGTCCTGCTTCGTTAGTTTTTACTGGAATACACCTTAATATATTCTCATATTTTCCATTAAAAATGCTAGGCTGTACTACATTACTACATACGAAAATAGAGTTAAACAGAAGCAAGTTATTGGAGGTTATGTCACCTTCATAAGTGCCGTCTGTGTAAATATAATTAACAAGTCCTAAAACGTTCCCCAAGGATTTACTTAAGCGAATTTCTGCTCCTTTAACAGTTAATATAACTTTGCTGGTTATATCAGAAAACTTAAAACAAATACAATTTTGAAATTGAGAAAGATTGACGACACCCTGCATATAAGCCAGTAAATTCTCTATCGTTTTAACATACAATATAGGCAGGACAAAACGTTTTTGTTTCGAGGATTCCTTGAAATCGTTTGAGTTATTTCTAATTAAAAAGAAATAATCGTTATTATTTCCTGATATTGATTCAAATGAGTTTTCGAAAGATAACTCTGTCAACGTTACTTCATAATCTGAACGCTCAAAATTTAAACTTCTTGGCAAATGAACTTTGAAGTTTTTTGACAAATTTTCGGGAAAATATTCTGTGGGATTAGACGTCATGTAAACGTGAAAGGACATGTTTCCATTTCAATAGTCAAATAGCAAATGAAACGTTATTATGCAACTACTTTGACTAGCTCTTCTTTATAAAATATGCCTTGTATGCATTCTCCATTTTTATCTTTAATTTTATACGTGATTGGTGCGCTTAGTATTATGTGATCTATAGAAAACATTTCAGTAGAAAAATTTTGATCGTAGCCTTTCTGGAAGATATTTATGTCGTTGTACAAACGTACTTGGTCACCAACCTTGAAAACAGGTTTAATCTTCCTGTTATAACTTATGGTCTTGTCGTAGACCTTTAGCCAAATATCGAATTGGTTGAACTTAGCGACTTTTGAAGGGCAAATACCAATGCTTCTATGGATGGAATTATTATATGAATGAATAACGTTTTGTAAATGTTTGGTGTAATTACAATTTTTCTGAAAAGTAAAAAGCTTAGATAGCCTTAAAAATAAGGTTCTGTTAAAACGCTCAATGATACTACATTTCTATTCGGAAAAATTACGAAATAATATAACTTTTTGTGCCTTTAGGTATGTCATTAGAGTTTTGTTAAAGAATTCTTTTCCAAAATCGGTGCTGAGAAATTGTCTTAAATGCTTTTGTGACCTCAGCAGCAGATTTATTTTTTATAGGTATTGCAATGGCATACCTGCTAAAAACATCGATAATTGTTAAAATGAAATTAAAGGTATTATTTTCTTCTCTGAATTTAGTGACATCAATTAAGTCTGCTTGCCAAATGTAGTCTTTTCCGGGAACAATGATTTGACGGCGTCTGAATTTTTTGCGTGTATTTTTATGTTTTGTATAACACACTTTACTGTGTAGTACAGATTTAATTAATGTATGAGATGCTTTAGGAAAAGCATGTTGTAATCTATTTAAACCCCCAAAACTAGCAGGGTGCTTTGGGTTAACATATGCTGTATGAAGGTGTTTACTAGACATGTTGGATGAATAAAGTATAAGATATGAATGAGGACATTTGTTTAATGTTTCATTTATTTAACTATTGAAACAGACTTATATATTACATAGTCATGGTAGTTTGAATATAATTATTTTTAGAATAACATAACCGACAATTATAACACGGTTGGCAAGACGGAATACAAGATTTAGATTTATACAATGGTATATTGTGCACATAGTTATCAACATAGTTATCATTAAAACTTAAATCTGTCCCAAACGAATGAATTATATCCTTAAAGCTACTATTACCATTCCTTTGTAAAAGGAAATATATACAATATTGACCACAAACAACACCTTTAGGAGATTGAATTTGTTTACTACTTATTCTAATATTAGAATTCAGGCTTTTTACAAAAATTGAGAAATTTGTATCATAATACGATATAGGGAAACCGAAACTGTCAAAAAACTCTACAAAGCTATCTGTTCGTCGCTTGTATAATGCTAACCAGTGTCTCCCTGGCTTGGAAGAGGGGTCAGAATTCACGATTATTGCAAATTCGCTTCTTGGAACATATTTTAATTTATCGCATGAAACTACATCTACGAATTGGATTTTATCGCCGATTGTATGCTGTAAAATAAAGTTTAACTGTAGGGTATCCATTATTCAGACGCAATTTGACGATACTTATCTCATTCCAAAACCGCTTGTGTATCTGAATAAACTATGCAATGTACGGCTTCTGGTAAAGCTGTGTGAAATTTTAACTCGATACGTACACTTCCTGATTTTTCTAAATACAATACGTTAGTTTGACTCTCTGAAGGACTGATGTCAAATGAGAAGAAAGTGTTGCCTGTTGCGTAATTATATCTGGTGAAAGGGAGACCAGAATCTTTTCCTGCATTTTTCAAACTCGTAAACAAGAGATAATAGCCTTTCAAATAACAATTATGGTTAAAATTCATGTTTAGTGGTCGTATAGGCATCGGCATATTATTGACTGATACACCGACATAACTTAGATCATAATGATGAAAATTAAAAGGGTTAGTGCCAAGACTTCCATTAAAAGCATTGCTTGATACCAAAGCCAAAATAATCTTATTTGGCACATTTCCCACAAACACGTTTTCTTCTACAAAGGATTGATTTCCCCTTGGAATTGTAAAGTATTTTAAACACCTCTTTCGGTAAAAGTATTTAGCGAGCTCTCCTTTATCTAGCAGTTTCTGGTGTGCTACAACTAAGCTCGGATAAATAATTTCTTTGCGAATAAAGAATCCTGCATCCGTAAATTTGAATTTTGGTACAAAAAGGGATCTGGTAGTCTGGGATCAGGGCATAAAATTGAAAATGTATCTGGTGATCGCGTTAGGATTATGCTTAAGTTTGTATCATTAAGAAGATATCGATTTTGAGAACCTAAATCTATATGTAATTTTCCAATAAGTTCAACAGTTTTAGATTGTGCAAATGCTCGCTTTCTAGCCAAATAGCCTGTATTTGTATTTGTCAATTGACTAGGGTCATCTTCGGGATAAAACATAGCACATTGGCCTTGGGAGTCCATATAATCCTTACTAAACGAAAATATTGTTTCAAAATAGGCCTTGTAAGGATATAAGTTATTCGAGGATGACACAATTTGGTTGTTAATATAAACCTCGCATTGCATAAACAAAGAATGAAATGTGTTATTAGTTACACTTATTTCCACGCCCGCAGGAAAGGGATCTCCGCTAGATTGTTCAAGTCGCACGCTCAAAGTGAGAAAATGGTCACCAATATTTAAATAATGTGTGTTGTTGCCCATAATTTTAAATTCCAATTTAGCGTCTGAATCCTGGATATTTACAACTGGCTTAAATTCTGCATAAAAACTGGTGTCAATAGTTGTATCTGAAGGTTAAATAACGTTAAATAAGAACAAATTTCGGTATTAATCTCAAAAAAAATCGTTTATAGAAACAAACCTGTTGGAAAGATGAAAACAAGTCTGCATGGTCGCGAATGGCAGGAATTGAAGTTGAATGAAGTAAAGACATTATGAAAGTATATCTATTTTGGTCCTGCTTGATTTCGTTTTCTTTTTAGCTTTAACCAACTTTTTTCTTTTTACAATAGTATCAGATTTTGAAATTTTCGCTTTACGTTTCCTGATTTTTCCGGAACCTTTCTGATCTATTGCACCAAATATATTTCTACCAATTTCTTTGGCTAAATTTACACCGTTTGTTTTAATTGCTTCCTTAATAGATTTTCCGCAAATGACGTCTGAAGCCGTTTTTATCACTGCACGTTTCGCGATAGGAATGACGTGTTTACCAATAAGTGGTAGAATATATCTTCCCATTGAAGAAATCAACCCCCCACCTCTTTGTATCCCTGTACTATAAACATGAGGGGCTCCCTTGTGTATTTGTGTTTGTAAAGTTTCTAAATAATGTCCATCGGAAAATCTATAAGCAGGCTTCATTTTCGATGCTATAGCATTAAAGTTTAAAACTACAATGAGTGTATAATATAATTTCACACAACTTTATATTAATGTTTAAATTCAGAATTTTATTTGTTTTCTACAATCAGCATGGTTTAAATACATTATGCTCACAGCGTGGTTAATTTAAAATTTTTCAATATATTCAACCCTGGGAAGCATAATCGGGAGAATGATGAGCTGACAAATGGCATCACCTTGGTTGATAGTCACAGCGCTCTGACTTAAATTTACAATAGTGACCTCCAAATCTTTCCATTCCTGTATGATTTCAGTCATCACGTGAATCCCATGGGAACTTTGAAGATGTGGTAGAGATGTAATTATCCCTATGTTATGACGGGGTGTTATCGGTAGTTCCACTTTGATGCCAAGTTCCAACACCCTTTTTTCAGATGGTTGAATGACAACAGAGCACAAGCTACATTAAAAAAAGTAATCAACCTTCTATGATGAGCAAAACCAAAGTTTGCTGGATCGATTCTAACTACAGTGAATTAACTCTTTACCACAATATTTGCTAAGAATGTAAATTAGGCAAAGATTTAATTCGCTGTAGTTATATTAGTAAATTAAGGTAGTACTATTATTAAATCTTTACCTAATTTACATTCTTAGCAAATATTATGGTAAAGAGTTAATTCGCTGTAGTTAGAATCGATCCAGCAAACTTTGGTTTTAATGCTCTGACATTTGCCACTGTTCTACAATGACAAATGCTGTAAATAATCAGTAAAGAACTCCTAGTAATGTTTAGGTTATTGTAAATTGAGGAATGGAAGAAATAAATATCGTTTACGTTACCTCGATATTTCAAATCCTTCTGTTTCAGCCAATCCATCGCGAAGTAAATATGTGGATTTATCGTTTGTTCTGACCACTCGTAAATTTCTCGCGTTTTTGTTAGCTACACGGTGCCATTCTCGGTTATCAGCCATAGTTTAAGAATAAAGATTTTTCTGAGGAGGTTTGGCTTTTATATACAAGAAGACACAATGTTTTTTTTTGACTTTTAAGTAACTCCAGAAAGATTTTTTAAATGACCTCCTTTAAATACATTTTTGTTAACTAGAGACATGGCAAAAAGACAATATTTTTTCACTGGTTTGAAAAAAATCAATTTTTAACCCTAATTAATTACTAAAATACATGATAGCTTAGTCGGATGCAATATTCAAGCTCGAGTTCTTAACAGAGTAAAATGTAATTTTTAAAACAGGGTAATTCCTGGGACAAAGTCCCAGGAATTGCCCTGTTTTAAAAATTACATTTTTTTATCATCAGACGCAGCGTACAAATTTAGATAATCTCTTGCGGTCGGATTTCCACCCTGCCCATTACTCACTGTAACTACACAAATTACTAATGCTAAAACGAGTTGAAATCTTTTCAAATTCATAATGAACTTAATATCGTCCTTGTTTTTCGTACAAAATCATAAAATTATTATTGCGAAGAAATACTATGATTGTCTCATGGGTTTATTATGAAGATTAAAGACAAGCGAATCCTTATTTAAATAGAAGGAACAAATACTACATTGTAGTATCTATTATTTTTGTAAATAAAGTTTTCAGTAAGTATACAAACTTGAATTGAATATTTGTGGAGCCTTTGTTTTATTCTAAATTAAAATTAAAATCTCAACTTAATCCCTAATTCACTTAGTAAATTTCTATTGGGCTCAAAATCTGTTTCAGTTACAAGATTAGTTAGGTGCTGTTCCAAAGCTCAACTTCAAATAAATGGTTATGCTATAATACATGAATCTTACTAGGAAATATAAATATAGGCGCATGTAGAGATTTGAAAAAATTATTACATGATTGTGTTGCTACACATTTTTTAAAGTTTTATTCTGATCATAAAGTACCTAACAAGTAGTAACTCTAACTGCATCTCTACAAGGGTTAAGAGTACACCAGTGTTAGATATGGTTTTATGTTAGCTAATAATTCTCTATGTAATATAAAAAGATGTTACATACATTGAGCTCAAGGATTTAGCTACGATTAAGGTAGTTCTACATTTATGTTATACAGTTTAATAAACATCTAACTTTTAATTTTCTATGTGATTTACGACTTTCCTCTGCATACGTTTTCCTAGTAATGTGGTTTTTCTTCAGAAATACATTACATAACAAATATCTTTACAAAAATTCTTTGGGAATAAACAAACTCGTGGATGCAGTAGTCCATTTTTACAATTTAAGTGGAAAACAAATAATAAATAAATAATTTATGCAATTTCTATTTTACAGGAAGTTCTAAATCAAAGCAGTTTTCCAATTCGCTCTCGCTTCTTCGGTCTTATTATTTCAAAATTCAGTAGAATTCTTCACTACAATTTTATTTACCTCTTTTGAAATTTCCATTCCTACTTTGCTTTATTGTATTTTGATACAGTGTCATGTTTATGGGATTGTGCACCCGTGTAATGTGAATAATTGGAAGACATTAAATAAATATACTTAAATTGCTGCAATTAAAGGTTATTTTTCATAAGTTGTAAAAATATTAATAATAATATGATTAATAATATATTATTAATAACCCTTTGTCTCTAGCAGGTGTTCTCAATTACCATTTCCCTCCTTTATCTAGTAAAACAGGTGACACCGAAAAAAGAAAAATTGAAATTTAATTAAGCAACCATAAAATGGAATTCTGTGTTAATAAGGTATACAGTTTTACAACCAAATAATACCAGCTTCATTTTCATTAGTTTGCTTTGTTTACTATACATATGATTCAAAAAGTGAGTTTTTCATTGTGTTATTTTGCATTGAGGCATGCAATTCTGCATGCTTAAGTGAGCACACAACTAAAACATTTGTCCTGCAATCGAGAAAATGATTTCTGCCTATCGTATTGAATAATCAAACAACATACCTTTAAAGAGTAATGGTATTTCCTTTGTTAAACCGCGCTTACAATTCCTAATCATGGTTATTATTGTTCAATGCAATTATAATCTCATCCCATTCACATTATCATATTACAGTTTGGCTTGTTTTTAGTGACTGCGTTTTCTTCCTCTATATTATCCCTCCGGTTATAATCCCATCAATCACAAACTACTACATGATAGTAACGTTTAAACTCAGGAGAGCTTTACGTTACAAAGAAAAAGTCAACCATTTGCATAAGTAAAAAAATCATGCATAAATAGGAATTCTACTCATGCAATTCGCATAAATAGGAAAATAGAACTAAAGTTTGTAGTTTGACCTGGCATAATTTCTGAATTTTTTAACTTTCCATTTAAAATCCATGTTAATTTGGCAAAACTGAATTAATTGACAAATATTTGTCAATATTGCGAACATAGGAAGATTTAAATATTAAAATATTCAGAAATAAATTGCCCTAATGTAATCAGTTTATTTCTCTTGTTACTTACTTTTAAAGTAAATAACTTGGTAAACTTTGAATTTCATTGCATAACATAATAGAAATTGTAACCAAATGATTTTTGACCTGGTTTAGCCACTATTCTGTTTCCAACTTCATTGCAAGATAACCCATTCCATGAGAACCATGCTCCTCGTGAGTCAGTACGTATGACGCGATAAGGCACGTTGATCTTGATTTTCAACATTATTGCATAACTCAAATGACTTTTGTTTACCTCACTGGGCTTAATTAGATATTGGTTTACCACCTTGCAATTCTGTTATACAAAGGAGTACTGAAAAAGAAGTAAATTGATTTAAAAGTGCTATTGAAGAGAATAATCAGCATAAGAGTTAACTACAAAGATTAATTACTTGAGAATCTCTTTATACATCATTTTTTGGGCTGCTTACAAATTCATTATCAGTTTGAAGGTTATCTTCTATTGTTGTTACTTAAATTAGTAATTGCTACAAAATATACAGTATTCTTGGTAATGCAAACTTATAAATATTCTATAATCTATAGCATTGCATAATTATCTCGAACCTTAATAGTGGATGAAGAATTGGTGTATTCCATGATGAATAACATGTGATGATATTAATCTCCATAAAACATTCTTGAACTTTTAATGAATGCTTCTTAAAGAAATATTTATGTATTTAAAGAATTAACAAGTTAGAAAAAGATGTACCTTTTTGTATGGGTTTATTTATATGTTGTGCATTGCTTGTTTAACAAGTAAATTACTTTTTTATCTTGTATTTTTAAAGATTATATTAATCTCAATACCTTCCTGTTTCATGTCGAATGCATGCTTCACATTTAGATTTGGAATTGAATCTATATGTGAATCAATAATAAAATTTTACACAAAAGTGAATTCGTTCGAATGATTTTTACTTTTGTAAATTTTTGCGCTATTAAAATAGTATGTATTTGTGTTGCGAAAGTCAAGAGAGATATAATATGAAATAATGAAGGAATCTCAACCGACGCTCTAATGTCTACAAAATCAGCATACCTATTTGGCATTAATAATTAATTATACTGCAATGCATTATTATATCTTATTAGGTATATATCGTAGTCACGGAGAGGACGAAGGCTTTGAGGTTCAATGAGTAGTCATTGAAGATTAGAACCAAATTGTTGAATATCGAATTAACAGGTTTAGATTATAATGGTGGGACTTTAAAATTGTAGAAATCGACTCGACATCGAAAATATAAATGGAGACGTAAATGAGGATGAAATACATTCTATTTTACACGTGTTTTACAGATTATTTTAAAGTATACCACACACATCAATCAGTCATGAGCATTTTTAAGATTGTCCAGGTAATGGCCGTAATCAATTAACATGTTAATCACTTAGGTAATCGTACCTATGAAATGGTGATAAGACCATTTGATGTTGTAATTATTTTGCGAAAGGACTACTTGATGATAATCAAACTGAAACCTTAAAAAGTGTTAAAATGCTGCATTCAACTTGCTATATTTATTTTATTATAGGAAATATAAGGCTGCAATGCGAAGCATGCACGTTTGAAATTAAGCGACCGGCCTTTACCCGTGGTAACTAAAACAGGTAAAAATGTGCATTGTGCAATCAAAGTATATAAGTACATATCATAAGTTAAGCATATATCACAGTGTATGGTACAGTTCATTTAGATAAATCCAACTCTTTTAAAAGCACTCTAACAACCAACTGTCCTCAAAATATGCTCAACAAACCATATATGTGAAGAGTATCAGTCATTGGGAATAACTGAAATTTTATATAGTCAAGGGGTAAATGTACGCTCAATGTTTATGACTCTATTTTTGAAACGAGTTGACCGATTGTCCATATCTTCAAAAGTGACTTCACACTAGACCTTATCTAGATGAGTTCCAAGTTTGAAGTCATTGTGTCCACCGTTCTCGAGTTATCCATCAGATAGACTGACAGACAGACGGCCAGGTCATTCACTTAAGGTATCTGACTATACTTCGTAACGGCTCAAAATTAACTAGTATTAAGCTACCAGTTTTAAAAATGAGGTGAATACCTTTTCTCAATGCAAAATTGAAATTTCATATATGTAGTAGAATATAACTATTTTCATGGATTCATAAGAGAACTGTATCACTGAAGATTGGCTTTCTCAACTCGAAGTGTCAAGTTGTTCAATACTGTGAAACCCGTCATTACTTTATCTAAAGGTTAGGTGACAGATTGGAAAGTTTTTTTGTTGCAAGGAAGATTATATATTGCTCGTTGGATTTCAACTTAAAGAGGATTCTAGCAATTTCAAAGGTTATTGTCTTTCCCTGAAATAAAAATAAAATTTCCATATTACAAGGGTTTTTAATACAAATCTCTCTATTATGGACAAAGCGTATATATATTACTTGTATAGAAGATAATCTCTAATTGGATGAGGTAGGTTCAGTTCCGATATCCGTTGCAGACGGTCTCGCCCTACGCATTGCCGAATGACACGGCGACAGAAGAACATTAATGGTAATGATTCAGCTGCAATAAAAAATACAAAAATATAATTAGTTATCATTTCAACTGCGTATGAAAATAATTAAAATAATTAACGCAATGAAAAATTAAATTCACGGTCGAGTCCACCAATGTATTTCATCGTAATTTCGCAATGTCCCCAGACGGTAGACACGATGGGATACAACTTTTGTCCTTTCATACCGCGAAATGCAATTCCTAGATATTGACCGTCTACTATAAATGCCAAAGTGCCTTGGTCCATGTCCAACACAACTATAGAAAACAACAACCATGTAAAATTGAAAAATTATTTCAGATATAATACAATGCAAATAATAAATGTGAATTAATTGCACCTGAAAATGTATCTGGGACGACAAAATTTTCATCCGGTTTGAGTAAAGCTGGGTATGGTATACCAGAAACAATATTTTCACAGTTGTGAAATAACTTATTCGCTTTTAGGTCCCATCCCCACGATTGATCATTACTTCCAACCAAACACTAGTACATCACAGGGAGTTAGAACACTTAACAAAAAAGAAGATCAATTTTACACCCGAGCATTGATTACAATATTAGTACCTTGTAACCGACTGAGTTAAGAGGTGCATCTTGAGTAGCGACTCCAACAACAGCATGAGTGCCTCTTTGTCCAGTTGACCAATGTACTTCCCAAACATGCAGTCCTTTAGTAAACCCAGTTTTACCGCGGATGCAGTCTGTACTTTGGGCACGCGGTTGTCGATGGCATGTTAAGTTATCATCCTCCTATTACCATAAACAAAAAATAAAAAATAAACTAAAAAACGTGTTTAAAACGAAATTCGATAAATCATTTCGGTATTGAGTATTAAATTACTTTGACCAGAATGTTTGAAGATCGGTCATCCGAATTCCAAGAGTATTTTAATTGAATCTCTTTTGTGGCAGGGGGCATTTCGAGAAGCATTTCGAGAGGTGAAGGAGGTATCCATTCTTGTGCAAGTTCCCGAGGACTTGGTGTTGGCGTTATCGCTTTTCGTCTAATAACTTTATGTCCGTCGACTGTAATACAAATATTATTCATAAATTGTAATTAAGAAAAGAATCATTACTTTGGGTAAATTATCAATGCTTACCTGAGACTTTCTGTCCCATGTTTATTCCACGGTGTCTTGATCTTGTGCACAGGTATTTGTGCCCACCTCTAATATAATAAGACACAGATCTGGAAGGAAATAACGGCGTAATACAGAGATTCAAAATCGCTGATGGTATTGATCGCAAGAGATTATGATGGAAATAAAAGGGCAGTGGATGATACTTTGTTAAGACTTTTAAGATTCAACAAACTGTTCTGCTCTGAAATGAAGGAAAATTTTTAATTGATTAAATCAATGAACTATGAGCAATCAATGAACTCAGCAATGTGACCACAAAGAAACGTAAACAGAGAGATAAAAAACACAGATAGCAAAAGTACTTCATTCAAGTATTAATCGTAAACTACACAAACAATGTATAATAATCTGTCAATACAAATTGTCTAATGTGAATGTACTGCAAATGAATCTGAAACGTTATTATTCAATTAACTGATAACAGTAACCCAGGTAGTAATTCCTCAGCACATATAAAGGTATAATCTCATCCATTTCAGAGAAACAAATAAAAGTATTCGTAAAATGTTTGTATTAATGATTAATGTTGCCTTAACTGAAATATCCTTAATTATAAGAATTTGTAAGCACAGTAACAAAACAACTATATACCTTCAATTGAAGGAATTTGTTACTTATTCCAAATAAATTCATTTTATTACTTTAATTTGTTAATCATCAAGTATTAGTCATTCTTGTCACTGTCAACCTTCAATCGTTGATTTCTGACGCGTAGACTTAAGTGAATAAATAACAACTATCATAATGCCATTGAATTGAACTTTATTAACTTTGTTGATCTCTCTTAGTTTGCCACGGGACATATAAAGTAACTATAGAATGTTATATCAAGAATAAATGTATCATATCAAATCCCATTAGTTTTAATTCATTCCTTTTTGATGTGATAAAATGTTATTATAGTTCAACGATGCAATATCCAAAGCGCTAGATAGAATGCATGACAATAATAATAACGCATTTAGGGAAAGATGTATTTGGAGAAATAAATGAACATTTCAGTGAACGGCATATACAAGACTTCGTAAAGTTTTAACAATCAAGAATGTTCAGGACAATGAATTTAGCAATTAGAATACTATTGTATTACTGTATTACTAGTTTTTGTTAAATTATTCGGAGCACCGTGTGGAAAAGTATCTGAGAAATTTATTGACATAAGGGGAACTGGGGTAGAAGCAACACCAAGACAAGGAAGAGATTGCGGCAAAGCCAAAGGTAACATTGCTTCTACCCCAGTTTCCCTTATGTCAATAAATTTCTCAGATACTTTTCCACACGGTGCTCCGAATAATTTAACAAAAACTTATGCATTGCACCAGCGCTGCTCCTTTAATTCAACACTGTATTACTAGTACTAACACATTACGAACACTACTACATATTAACAATATAAAAATATAACGCGATTTTTTTCGCTGGCGTTGAGCTATGGAAAAACACACACAGAATCGTACATTACAAAATATTACATTACATAGTTATGCCTACGTATGACTCAGTGCTAAGCAGAACTCCTATGTAGCATAATGGCCAGGCGGCTATGTGTATAATGGAAGGTCTTGGTTTCGATACCGGGCAAGGAAAGTTACTTTTAACTCTGATTTGCAACACTGTGCAGATTACAAAACTTAACCAAAATACAGCGCGGATGCTTCTGAACAAGTTACAACGTTTCCCAACAACTGAATTGCAAAGTTTCACTTGTTGTGTACCATGGCTCCAATTTAAAAATTGTGACTACATTATAATACATTAATAATATAACATATTTAGCATGATAAGTTGGCGTTTTATTACTTATTATATTTAAGTATGTAGTTATCTATTTAAAAGCAATAAGAAGCTCCGTAATATTTGAAAGAATTTCCGCGTAGAACTCCAAAATTCTACAATACTTAACATTCCCGATGGAAGCCATTTTGATACCAAATGGTTTCTGCGACCGATTGACCTTTTGAATGATTAATGCAGAAAAGTGTGCCCTACAGGTTATACTAGAATTAGAGATGGATTTCAAAGATTTGGAAGAATTTTTCCACATTGACGCACAACAGAGTAAAAACATCGTCATAAGACAAAATGCTGCCAGAGCTATGATTGGTAGAGGCACAAACTCCATAAAGCCGAGATTTCCGTAGAATCTGATTGACCCAAAGGTGCACAGTACGAAAGCGAAATAGGCAGCCATGATACCTGTAGGAAATACAGCAGAATGTACACTCTCCTGGAATAAAATATTCAATATCTGAATTCGGTTGTACTGAGCCATTTGATATTCGTATTCATGTTTTCTCCATCTGAAATATATAAATTAATTCACTTCCTCAACTTCGAAGGAAAAAGGCACTTAGATGATTTAAATAATTGTACAATTAATCACCTTATTTTGTGGAGTTGAAAAAATATTCGTAGCAAAACAATCAAGAAGTAGACGTACACTATTAGACCCCAATAGTAAGAACAGTGGATTGTGATTATGTGTGAAATTCGTACTCCAAATTGTAATATCCAATGCTCTGAGAAACAATCGAGTGGGAAATTGCTTTGCAGAATAAGTGAAAAGTATGTTGCTCCAGGTGCTACAGTCAAATAAAAATTTGGGATGCCGAACTTCATAATCAAAACTTCCAATTTGATGTACAATGGCTCAGTAATGTTGAATTCACCAAATACACCATCTGCACCAATTATTAAGATTAAATTTCTTAAACTATGCTCATGAAGATAATTTCACTTCAGATAATAACGATTTATATAGTTTATTGACAACATACAGGCAATAAGTCTCAGAAATGATTCTCAGAATCATTTCTGGTGCAAAAATTGAACAATATTTCAAACTTACCGTTTTCGAAGAAAATTGATTCAGTGTACAGGTAATTCAAAATCGCATGCACATTTTGTCCTTTTCTTGAACAACTGAATATAAACACCGATAAACAGATATGAGAAATTAAAATGACGAAACCCATCGTCAATGTAGAAATGTTCAATGTATTTATATCATTCTGCTGAATGGGCTGCAGAAGTTGGAAAGCTATCTGGAAACTAAATACCGCATTAAGAATTAATAGAACCTTTAAACGATATTGTGAGTTTGACATCACAAATTTTTGTCTGGAAAGATCCCATGAAAACGGAAAACCTCACAAGAGAGATGAAATGTTCACATACAATCCAAACCAGTGGAAATGGTTGCATTTTAAATTAGAAATTACTTGTACAGGTCTTTGAATTAATAGTGAATCTTTTAAAATGAATGTACAAATTTTGAATAATGGCACTAACATTTTGATTAATAAAACATTTTACGAAATACTATTTGTAATTACTTCTATGAAAACAAAAATTTTAAGGTTTCCATAGAGAACGTTTATCTTTTTTAGAACTAGATAGTTAGTTAGTTACTTTAACAACTTTTCGAGAATAAATAGCAAGCCAGAGGTTAGAGTACTTTCTTGTTGTTTGTCTGTTTTGTTTTGTTAGCTTTGTTTATTATTCAGTTAATTACGTGAGATAACCTATATCGTCTTAAATTTACACGAATTAAAAGATATTTAAAGACTGTAGACTAGATAGTTACTAGTTAGCGTGTACTACACTACTAAGTAATACAAAGCATTGACCTACACACGTGCAATATTAAACGTTATTTCGGAAAACAATTAACATAAGGTACCTACATCAGGAGAATACCTTTTACCAGAGAATCCCGCAGCAAAAGAGAGAAATTTAAATCCTCAAGAACATATCGTACCTCTTCTACGCAAAGATGATTAACCATTTGATCAATAATTCAGAAATGTGGTAAACCAAAATGGTCAGTTTTCTAAAAAGTGCTAAACCAATTCCACCTTAACTCCAAAAAGTGTAAAACCACAAGTGCTAAATTTTGAAAACGCATTTTTTGAAACAAAAGGAAAGCTCGCATCAAATTGAATGTGTACAATTAGTTAGCATAATCGTAATGTGTGTTGCTAAAATTATTTTATTCATGAATAGTTTTATGTGCTGCAATGACGGTGAAATTTTCTTTGTTTCATTTGCCTGGTTTATCACTTTTTGGAAATAGTGATCAAAGTGGCTTAGCACTTTTTCAATAATTGTTCATTTTGGTTTAGCACTTTTCTGATTTAATTATCAATTGGCTTATTACCTTTCAGATGTAATGATGAAGTGGTTTAACAGCTTTCTGAATTAATTATCATGTGGTTTAGAACCTTTCTGATGAATAGGGAGGATATTTACATATGTTGCTAAAGATTTAAATATTTTATAAAACCTCTCTGGCCTTAATTTTAATGTTACCGTATACAGATCTAATAGCAACTGAATAGTTTAGTAAGGTATTCTCCTTAAAATCAGAGCATAAATCAATCCTTTAAAATATTTACAAACAAAAGGAATATAATAACCCCTTGCTTATTGATTTTCTGTTGGTGCCAAGTGAATAACTGCTTAGAATAATAATTTAGGATTTTAAAGTAATTTCCCCTCAAAGGCATTTACAGAAAATTCAGATTTAGCTAGAACTGCTTTGCAGACTAATCAGTAACACATAATACAAATATTACAGAAACACAGCCCTCAATTAATGTCAATCAAGCTTAATAGCAACTGAATTATTTAGTAAGACGTTCATTCTCCTTAAAACCTGAGCCTAAATCAATGCATTAAAATATTTACAAATAAATGAAACATTATTAACTCGTTGCTTATTGATTTTCTGTTACTACCAAACTAATGAATAACTGCTTAGAATAATTTTGGATTTTAATGTAATTTCCTCTCAATGGCATTTAAAGAAAATTTAGTCTAGCAAGAACTGCTTTGCAGACTGATCAATAAAACATATTCCAATTATTTCAGAGATACAGTTGTCAATTAATGTCAATCAAGCTAATTACTACAATTCATTTCATACAATACATACATTTCATACAACAGTCAATTTTGAGGCCCCTAAAATTTTGTAATGCTCGGACAAATGCCGGAAATGTCCGTGCTTAAAGCATGGCTTTAACAGTTATTAAATTCTAATAAAAACGGTAATAATGGTGCCGAATGCAGTTTTCTCCATTAACTTTTAAGTAACGTTTATTAGTTTCGTATTATTCCATATGACGATTCATACATTACAACAGCCTATAGTCATTTCAAAATTAAGGCCAGATATTCTCAGACAACACATTAAATTTTCCACTAGTCACTGTCCATTATTTATTGCGAGATTTTCTTGTCGACCGTAACAGAGTCCTCAATTTTTTGTGGTTGTCAGAAGTTCTGAGATGGTTTCTATTTTATTGTTCTATTTTAGTAAACATATGGCAACATTTTCCATGACCAATTATTTTACTTACCGATAGTTGTTATAAATGGACTTGGCTTTCAAATATTATTCATAATATCCATGATTGTTGCTTCAATTTAAATGCATTATTTCTTCTTGTCACTATTAGTAACTTCCGTGTGGTGGTACTTGTCTATGTATTTCATTGTGGTGTTGTACAACAATCTAAAACACAAACATAAAAATTCAATAAATGATAAAGGATAAATGAGTAATGACACTTGTAAATTGAAAAATTGTCTAATAGTTGCAAAAGTTTTCACCTAAAATGCGTGCATATTCGGAATATCCTTGACATTATCCTCCAAATTCTCAACAGCACTATTAACTATTTCATTTTGACCAGTTTTTAGGTCTTGGGCTAATCTATTTTTATTGTAGGGTCTTCTGTAGAAGGGATATAGCGTCAAGCTAAGTGGCTACGTCAAAGCTTTCATTTTGAATTAATTGTTTTGCTGTGAACATACATGATATACCTATGTAAAAGCACATTTTTAACATTATTCACCTTAGTAAAACATTTGATCACGCAATATAAGAAATTACAATTTAGAAGTCAAACGTAATTTGAAATTCTATTACGTTACAGTTTTAAAGCATTATACCGTGCATTTAATATTGACAATTCATTAAATTGCCACTTATTGATCCATTATTTAAAGCAATTTGTACATATATTGAATGCATATACCACTCAGATCCATTGTAAAAATAAGATACTTAAAATAATGAAAATATCGCTTAAGAAAAGAAAAGCCCCTCAATCTTAAAAGTAGCAACAAGGTTTATTGAATTTCCACTCAAATGCCACTCCTTTGAGAACGTTAGGCCTACAGTAGTATAAATTTGGCAAAAGGGGTAACATTTGCCTTATGAATACTTAATCTTACAATCAATTGGAAATTTCTCTCGATGCTATAACACAATTCCATGACAAATAACAAAACGCGTTCGAGCTTCACTTCCCATAATGTAAACAATGTTTCTATATCTATGTATTATTGAAATACCGTTCAAAATCATATATTATTGTAATATCGTCAGAGCAATTGCGTCCGTTCTACAGTTTTAGCAATCCATATTGAAAACCGAATTTGAAAGTCCTTAGAAAAATTAGGAACTATTTTATTCTAAATTAAATATTGCCAATATATTGTGTTTATAGACCCTGATAACTAAAACCGTTGTATCTTTATTAAAATCAAGTGTGAAAAATGTCCTGTAAAGCAAACCAATTCATATTATTCTACCTTTGCTTTTTTGCAAGCATTATTCATACAAAGGGATTGCAAAGTAATAAAAGTGTACAGTTTCGGCAAATCAGGAATTTGAACAACATAATCGATGCATTCTCTAGCTGTGCAGTGTATCTGCTAATGGAAATTGGAGATCAACTTTATTTGGAAGATGTGGATATTACAATTCCAATTGCTGTAACAGATACAAACAATATAAAAATTGATATAGGGAAATGGGCATTTCCAATTGCTCAAATCCACATTCTGATTAATGAAGAGACTATTAAAACTTTAAACAGGAGAGAAATTGTAAATAACATGAAATATATGGTTTACCTAATGCTTCTAAATCGTAATGGATTATTTCCAGAGACTGTCAGACACAGTCCGTTCACCTCGAATATACTGCTACCAATTGACCAATCTTCAACAAGAAACATCTTGCTAACTGAAATTCTAAATCTTACGACGTACAGAATAAAGTCGGCTTATTTGACACTACGTTTCTCTAATTTCTATACAAATGATCAGTGTTTGTATCCCACAGAGACATCAAGTAGTGAAAATACAATTTACGAGGAAATATTAAGACTGAGGACTAAAATTGACAGTTCCAATCCACAAGTTAATTCTGCGCATTGTTTAAAAAGTAATGGTACTAATTACACCATGGTCTTTATAAATGAAACACACCAAAGACGTTTTCCATTGTCACCTTTTAGTAGATATTTGAATAATACTTTGGATATTCACAGTGTTTTGTTCTCATTTGACCAATGGTGGACATACGAAAAAATTGATGGAACACCAAGTGGTCGTAACGTCCTGGATTCAAGAGATTATATATTTGTGACATGTGCAGGAGTAGAAATTCCGTTTTCCTGGGAAATTTATGTGTCGGCATTCGATAAATATACTTGGGTCATGATTATTATTTCGTCATTTGCCTTAGCAGTTGCTTTAACTTTCAATGGAATAACATTTGATTCATGTCTTAATTGGAAAATCAATTTTCTGAATAATATATACAATCTTTTAGCAATACTAATTCAGCAAGGGGTGAATAATATACATGCCACTACTACAAATAAAAAAATGCGATTCTTAAAATGGGGCACTTATATTTTGATGGCAGTTGTTCTGAGCAACTCTTACCAAGGGAAAATGTTATCAAAACTGCTATCCCCAAAAATTGCGCAATCGAAATTCAAATACTTTAGAGACCTTAATGATTTTGTTTTAATTGGTCCTGCACTTGACGATTTCACCGGCGATTACAGAACTGTAATTAACGAAATCAAAGTACCTGAAGAAGGTATTTTGGAACTCCATTTACGAACTGATGATGAATGCTGCCATAACGGAGAATTTAAGCGCAATAAAAAATTTTGCCGCAGTTGTAGTCGGAAAGATGAGGCAGAATTTAAAAATTCAGATTTGGTTTTCGAAAAGTTTGGCATTCTGGGAACCGAAAAGACGGATTGGCACTGGGTTCATTATTACACCCAAAGCAACATTACTAAATTTAAAACACGATTCCAAATAGTCAAAGAAAACTCGGCACTTGGATTTCCAGTGCAATTCCTTGCTGCCATTTTCCACATTAAGTCTCCTTTCTTGAACATTGGAAATGAATACTTCAAAAAAATTCAGAAATTTTTTGATTGTTCCCGGAAGGTTGCTTATGTCGAATTTAAAACTCAATTTGATATATATGGCAAATATGTATTTCATAGCAATAAATTTGTAAAGAGCAAATTGGAGTGGCACGCCCCACGATTAAAAGGTTTAGAGAGGTACTTCAAACGGGGTCGCTTTCGTTTGCGTTATTTGTATTTGGAAGAGTCAGGAATATTGCAAATTTATGAAAAGTGGATCGCAATTTTGCACGCTGCCGATTACAAGGTCACTTTCAATGGAAGTTTATTGGGAGAAAACAATCATTTTCAAAAAACACGTTTTGAGAACACAAACTTACTGTCGGTATTTTATATTTACTTGTATTTATTACTTGTAGCAAACCTATCCTTCTTTTTTGAATGCTTCAAAAATGATTTCGTTAAAATCTTTCAAAACTCTACAAGGTGTCTCAAAGAGTATGTAATTCCTAACGTAGTTATGACTATTGCACTGGCTCGACATGCAAACAATTTTTGAACTGATTTTTATTGATTTCTCTATTAAAGCATTGACTAGGCGTCCAAATTAGGTGTAGCTCCTATCATGTTAATATATAATTATGGCGTGGTACAAATTCAGTTGAAAAATTGAAGTACTGTAGTAGTTGGTGATTTTGACTATGTGATGACAATATTAAGCATGTAGCTTCTTAGCCAATAACCCGCGTATTAAAAAGCGCTTGCATTTATTAGATTTTAATAAAAACGGTAATACGACCTTGTTACTGAACGCCTTTGCTTCCATTAAATTTTGAGTCACATTTATTTGTTTCATATTGTTATGCATTACGATTCATACATTACAATGGTCACTTCAAAATTAGTGTAAGATATTTTTAGACAACACATACGACCCATTACCTTATATTTGTATTCTTTCGGTTTTGTAATTCCACCATTCAGTGCCCATTATTTGTTGCAGAATTTCTTTGTCGGCCTTAACTCGATTTTTTGTAGTAGTCAAGACTTTCTATTTTATTGTTTCTATTTTAGTAATCTTTCCAAATAAACATATGACAATATTATCCATGACCAATTGTTTTACTTAGCAATATTTGAAATAAATGGATTGTAGGTTATTTCAAATATTCTTGATAATATATATGAAGGTTACTTAAATTTAAATGCATTATCTTTTTCTTGCAACTATAAGTAATTTCCGTGTGGTGGAATTCTTCCACGAATTTCGTTGTGGTGCTGCACAACAATCTAAAACAAAAAATGGATTAAATGATAAATGAGTAATGAAATTTTTGTAAGCTGAAATATTGACTAATAGCTGCAAAAGTTTTCACCTGAGATGCATGCATATTAGGAATATCCCTGACATAATCCTCCAAATTCTCAACCACACTATTAACAATTTTATTTTGACCAGTTTTTAAGTCTTGGACTAATCTATTCTTATTGTAGGGTCTTCTATCGAAGGGATATCCCATTGGTTTGGAGTCGGGGTATTTAGAGCCACGAATCCCGCAGTGAATGTGTGATGGGGTACACTCCAATATTGGTGGTTGAGTAGTAGCGTTATTAGTGACCTGATCTTGAACACCGTCGGTAATCATTACAAACAAATCAAAGACCATTCCGCCTGGAGTTCCTTTGGGGAGCAACAGGTGTTGAGGATATCCACAGTCACAAACAGAACGCAATCTTACTTCTTGCCTAATTTCTTCATCAATCTCTCTAAAGGATTTTGGCCATCCAGTTGTCAATGTTGAATCAACTGATCTTCTTGTGAGTATATTATTTCCTGGAGGCACTGACAGACCACGGAAACAAATATGTAATGACATCAAGCAAAAAGTAGGTAAATATATAAAAATTGAACAACTAAATTTTCTTACAGGTAACTTGGAATGAATCTAAAGTAAAGAATAATCGTCTCTGCTCCAGCATCGTGTAGCGCCGTCTCTGGTGAATCGATTTAAATCTTGGTGCTAAGAAAATACGCACCGTACCTAATTTTTCGTACGGGTGTGAATTTTGCTGCAACAAAACGGAAAATGTTAAACGTAAAATATATATTTTAAATTATAATATTATACAAAGAAATAAATTACAATATTTATGTGATAAGTAAACTCCTGATGATCCAAATGCTTTGCACAGATGTTTAATGAACGGTTTCCTCTGAAATCCAGCCCAGTTCTCAGGTCAAACGATCGAACATTCCAAAATGTTTCCAAGTGGTTCAAAAGAGATCCTGCTAAATGACCTTGAATAGGATCAGGCACAACTTGAACACTTTGTACCGCAATTCCTTCATAAACTAACGGATATTGACCCTGTAAACAAATTTTGTGGTAATAAAAATTCTCTACAACTTTAAGAGAAAATATATTTTTGTAAATTTTACTTACACCATGTGGAAGGTAGGGCGTTAAATGCTTTAATTTATATGCTTGGAAAACTAGATCAACTGTGTGGTGCCAACGGAAGAATATAGGGTCTCTCCAAGTAGTTGAAGGATCTCCCATAACACCATTCTAGAATGATAATTATTGAAATGGTTATTGCATTTGAAATATATTTCATGTAATGTAGATACTTACTCCTAGTCCTCTTGGCTCGGTTTCGTTGGGTTTAGGATTCTAAAAAATACAATCAGTAAATAAATAAATCGGTTAAAATAAAATTTATATTTAAATAGTATGTATCAAGAAAACCAATACCAATGTAGCATTAATGAAGGAAAGTAAATCGTGGCCATTATTATGGTAGCCGATTTTTCCATAGATGTCAGGATTTACTGAATACAGGGACGCTTCTGCTATATCTCCCAAGGTGTCAATTTGATCATCCGCACTTATTCCAAGATATCCATTTTTCTTTATCACGAATTAAATTGAAAAGTTTATTAGGTATCCATGCAAAAACTACTTTCATATTTTTTTGTGTTTTTATCAATTTTACAAATCTGGTACATAGTAATTCCAAGAAATCGTAAATACGAGATAACCAATTCTATTCAGGTTTTTATCAAAGATTTTAAAGTATACAAGTCTTTTGTTAAATAATAATCAAAATTTTACGATTTGGCATTCGAATTCATTATCTTTGTAGTTCTTGAATGATAGCTGTCAAAGGCAACACCATATTTCATGAATTCACTGTTAATTTTTGCTTAGTTGAACTAAAGATTTGACAATATTTTGCAATGGCATAAATTAAAGGGCCATGCCGGTTCATTGACTTAAATAACTTAACATCTAGCCTCTGATAATGAATACGGCAAGATGTAAATATTTCAATGAGCGTATTAATAAGCGTTTAATTCAAATTGCTAGCGTGCAGTAGAAAAAAGTACTGCAGTACCAGAAAATGCTGTAAAAGCTTACGTGTAAAATTCCTCCTTGGTTAATAGCATCAATAACAAGATTCAGTTCTTTAATTGTCTGCTTATATAATTTCTTTTCTGAAGGAATCAAAGAATCCTGTGAAAAAAGATAAATTCAGTCAGAATTTTTAATTTGAAAGAAGAAAGTATTATCTTAAATCGATTTATTGAATTCGAAGAAAATGTAGAGAAACGGTGTCGTCTATATCTATTTGACTTACATAAAATTTGCTGTTTGGCGGACGTAGAGGAAATGTTCTATTTGAAATACTGTCTCTTAAATGGGAATTGTAGCCCTCTTCAACAATCGTGTCTAATCGTAAATTCAATGGTTGTTGAGGTGGAAGGCCGTTTGAAAGTCGTTCAGCAGTGTATCTACATTAAAAGCAAGTTTTGCTGATTTAAAATGTTGAGTAAAACAGTACAAGTGCTTTTGGGTACTTAAGTTCCCAATTAACGAATTTAGGGTTTAAAAATATAAAGAATAATAAAAGATTAACCTAGCCTGGAAATCGTGATGAACGAAAGCAAATGATTCCCCACGTCGATCTATGATTGGTACAAAGGTGCGATTTTGTGATGGATAGAGTAAATGCCAGACCCAGTGGTGACCAACTAACTGAACATCTTCACGAAAGTACCACAATAAGTTCTCAATTCCATTGTCCGCCCCAATACTCTCGTCCAAGTAACAGCATTTCTAGAATTTAAAGAAATAAATATAGAAAAATTGTAAACAAAAACTTTCTAGAAAGTAAAGAAAGAGATAAAAAAATCAAAGAAGAAATAATTTGAAAAAAAAGATTTTCAGAATTTAAAGAACTAGAACATTGATGAATAAAAATAGTTTCCTGAGCGAAAGGAAAAATGCAGTTTGAGATCGTTATTTTATGGCCAAAATAAAAAAATAGTTTGTCCTTATTTAAAATAAGTTGAATGCTACCAATAAGCAAAATAAAGCCAAATACGTACATCCGGTGATGTACCGCATGCATTTATGACTTCTTCAGGAAAGAACGTAGATGGAAACAACTCGATAGGGTGAATAGTGTTTGTAGCGTCCAAATTTGGTGTGTGAACTGCTAGACGTGCCCTGCTGAATGCAGTGTACCACACTTTCGGATGAATATTCTCATCTGATTTTACTGCTAGTGCATATTTCACCAGTTCAGAAGAATTTGGTTGTGCTGCAGTAAAAAACTTGGCATTAGATCATTAGATTTAAATTTCAGGCATGCTTAAACGTTCACAAATTTACACACACGTTTTCCAAATGTCACTTGTGCAGTAAATTTTTAGAGTATATTGATTTGAGTATATTTGTCACTAACACATATTTAGCCATCGGTCAGCCATAGTAATTGTCTATTGTAAAACTTTATAGTTTACATGTAATCTTATTTCTGATCACCCTATTCCCCAAGGAATAATAGAAATATTTTAAATGCACACCTAAATTTTTTTATCAAAGTAGTTGAAAATACTAGAAAAATATTTAAAGTATCAAAGCATCACAGAACACTGGACAATAGACATTTAATCTGGAAGGGTTTCATATCACGTGGTACTCTACTGCTACAATTTTTTGCTATATTTTGGTTTAAACAAAAATAATGTTTCGAAATCTGCTTTAAATATTAAGAAATAATACTTCCAAGGAATGATTGTTTCAAAGTCATAATTTAAAATTTGTTTTGCGTACTAAATATATTCTATTCTAAACTATTCTAAACAATGCGCTATTATTACTTCATCATTTAAGACATTTTTTATAGAGGATTAGAAAGTAACGCATACCCGCAAAATATCCAGTTAAAATTTCAACTGCTTCAGCGTGAGTTGGATGGAAACTTGAAAATATAGCATCCCTTGGGCAGAGCGCCGATATTGCACGCAAATCATATTTATTTAAAAGCTCCAGTATTTCGCTATCTTCTGATGGAATAATTGGAAGAATACCCGCAGGAGGTCGAGATGGTCGTCTATAGGGCGACGCAGCGTACAAATTTAGATAATCTCTTGCGGTCGGATTTCCACCCTGCCCATTACTCACTGTAACTACACAAATTACTATTGCTAAAACGATTTGAAATTTCTCCAAATTCATTATGAACTTAATATCGTTTTAATTATCAGTACACAATGGTAAATCTTTTCACTATTAAATATAATAATAGTCTCATGAATTTATTGAAGATTTAATTGTTGAGTCTTTGCTACATTCTATATACATTTAAAAGTAAATCTCAACTAAATCTCTAATTCAGTTAGTAAATTGCCATTGGGCTCAAAATACAAGATTCTGCTCCAAAGGTGCTGCTCCAAAGCTCAACTTCAAATAAATGGTTCTTGCTATAATACAAGAATTTTACAAGGAAATATAAATATAGGCGCATGTAGGGATTTGAAAAAATTATTACATATTTGTGTTGCTACATATTTTTTAAAGTTTTATTCTGATAATAAAGTACCTAACAAGTAGTAACTCTAACTGCATCTCTAACAAGGGTTAAGAGTACACCAGAGTTAGATATGGTTTTATGTTAGCTAATAATTCTCTATATAATAAAAAAAGATGTTACATACATTAAGCTCAAGGATTTAGCTACAATTCAGGTAGTTCTACATTTATGTTATACAGTTTAATAAACATCAAACTTTTAATTTTCTTTGTGATTTACGACTTTCCTCTTCATATTTATGTTTTCCTAGCAAAGTGGTTTTTCTTCAGAAATACATTACATAACAAATATCTTTACAAAAATTCTTGGGAATAAACAAACTCGTGGCTGCAGTAGTCCATTTTTACAATTTAAGTGAAAAACAAATAATAAATAAATAATTTATGCAATTTCTACTTTACAGGAAGTTCTAATCAAAGCAGTTTTCCAATTCGCTCACGCTTCTTCGGTCTTATTATTTCAAAATTCAGTAGAATTCTTAACTATAATTTTATTTGCCTCTTTTGATATTTCCATGCCTACTTTGCTTTATTGTATTTTGATACAATGTCATGTTTATTGGATTGTGCACTCGTGTAATGCGAATAATTGGAAGACATTAAATAAATATATTAAGTTGCTGCAATTAAAGGTTGTTTTTCATAAATTGTAAAAATATTAATAATAATATTATTAATGCTATATTATTAATAACCCTTTGTCCCTAGCAGGTGTACCATTTTCATCCTTTATCTTGTAAAACAGGTGACACCGAAAAAACAGAAAAATTGGAATTTAATTAAGCAACCATAAAGTAGAATTCCGTGTTAATAAGCTCTACAGTTTTGCAACCAAATAACCAGTTAACCTTCATTTTCATTAGTTCGCTTTGTTTACTATACCTATGATTCAACAGGTGAGCTTTTCATTGTGTGATTCTGCATTGAGGCTTGCAGTTCTGCATGCTTAAGTGAGCACATAACTGAAGTATTTGTCCTGTAATCGAGGAAAGGTATTCTGCCTATGCTATTGAATAATCAAACAACATGCCTTTAAAGAGTAATAGCATTTCCTTTGTTAAACCGCGCTTACAATTCCTAATCAATGTTGTTATTGAATAATGCAATTATAATCTCGTCCCATTCACATTATCATATTACAGTTTGGCTTGTTTTTAGAGACTGCGTTTTCTTCCACTATATTATCGCTCCGGTTATAATCCCATTAATCACATAAATGATCGTAACTTTTAAACTCAGGAGAGCTTTACCTTACAAAGAAAAAGTCAAGTATTTGCATAAGTAAAAAAAATCATGCAAAAATAGGAATTCTACTCATGCAATTTGCATAAATAGGAATATAGAATTAAAGTTTGTAGTTTGACCTGGCATAATTTCTGAATTTTTTAAATTTCCATTTAAAATCCATTTTAATTTGGCAAAACTGAATTAACTGACGAATATTTGTCAGTAGTGGGAACATAGGAAAATTTAAATAATAAAAGATTCAAAAATGAATACCCTAATGTAATCAGTTTAATTTTCTTGTTACTTATTATCAAAGTAAATAACTTGGTAAACTTTGAATTTCATGGCATGACATAATTGAAATTGTACCCAAATGATTTTTGGCTTGGTTCAGCCGCTACTTTGTTTCCCACTTCATTGCAAGATAACCCATTCCATGGGACACATGCTCCTAGGGAGTCAGTATGTATGACGCGATATGGCACGCTGATCTTGATTTTCAACACTATTGCATAACTCAAATGACTTTTGTTTTCCTCACTGGGGTTAATTAGATATTGGCTTTACACCCTACAATTATATTGTACAGAAGAGTAGTGAAAAAGATACAGAGCCATTGATGAGAATGAATAATCAGCATACGACTTAACTACAAAGATTAATTACTTAAAATTCTCTTTATACATCATTTTTTGGGCTGCTTACAAATTCATTATCAGTTTGAAGGTTATTTTCTATTGTTACTTAAATTAGTAATTGCTACAAAATATATAGTATTCTTATTCTTAGTAATGCAAAGTTATAAATATTCTGGAATCCATTGCATTGCATAATTATCTTGAACCTCATAATCGTGTATAGGAAATTTGTGTATTTCATTATGAATATTGGATGAGTTTAATCTTCATAAAACATCGTTGAACTTTTAACGAATGCTTCTTAAAGACATATTCATGTATTAAAGAAATAAGAAGTTACAAAAAGTTGTACCTTTGTACGGGTTTATTTGTACGTTGTGCATTGCTTGCTTAAGAAGCAAATTACTTTTTTATGTTGTATTCTTAAAGATTAACTGATTAACCTCAACACTTTCCTGTTTCATGTTATATAGGTGCTTCAGATATAGATATGGAATTGACTCAATAACAAAATTTTAAATAAAAGGGAACTTGTTCGAATGATTTTTATTTTGTAAATGTTTATGTTACTAAAATATGTATTTATTTGGAGAAAAGTCAAGAGAGGTATAATAAATAATGGATTATATTTAAAGCGGTCTAAAAAGTATTTAAATTGTCATAAAAAAGTATTTAATTTGTCTTATACTGAAGATTGTCGTATCGACTGACGGAAAATGTTCTTTGTGGTTTAATGGCCGAGTGGACTGATTGGAAGGTCACTTTCGATCAAAAAAACTGGCTGTCTTCTACGTGCTCATGCCCTATATACCAAAAGCAATTCATTTGTAAACATATATTAGGCGTGGCTTAATAAAAAGATAAAATTTCCTCCAGCTGTGAAAAATGTTCTGCTAGGGCAAAAAGGAAAACGAGGTCGACCTAGGGGAACGACTAAAGCTTTGCTCATGTAACCTTACTGTTCACCATTATTATGATCTGAATTAAAATAACTTGAATACTTTTCTGATGACTACCATTAATTGACTTAATATAAATGACTAAATTTGAATGATTTTGAAAAATTGTTAACTTATTATTGACTGACTAATTTCTATTGATTTAAGCCTGATTAAATACGTGTAATAAGCCACATTCAGAAACCAAACTGCTGCTTTCAGTCTAAGCCAAAATAAATACATTTTAAAGACAAATTCAGAATTTTTTAAGCCCCATTAATTAGCATCCATAAATAATCTCGATCGCAACTCTAATATCTACAAAATAAGAATTGTTAGCCCAACAGGTTAATTATATTGTAGTGTATTAGTCTATCGTATTATAAGTACTATATTTTATAATTATATTTTATATTTAATGAATTAATGACTTTTAATTAACTTTTCAACTTTTGCATTTTCTGTTTAAGCACTCTTCTCTTGCATTTGCGTTTCCGAGCAGCAAAACGAACCAACACCCAAAACTCCTAATTACACAAATTGTATATTTTTATAGAAATAAAATTATGTAATTGCGTCGCATGTATGACATTTCCCTTTGACATCACTAAATTAATATATGTTGATCTCACTGGATTAAATATCCTTTCCCAAGGAATTTGATCTTAAAGTATTCTATAAAGTTGCCTGAGATAAAGCTAAGTACTTTTAACGTTTTGAGGGAGAATTACACTACAGTTTCTTGTTTCATTTGTACATAAAATTTGTATATCAGGTCAGAGAGCAGAACACGGTTTATTAATATTATATAAAGATTCAGTAAAATATAGTCGTCAAAGTTATCCCAGTAATACCTAAGTCTAATTAGTTCTACCTTGTTTGAATTATTAAATTCTAAACTCTCTAAATTAATTAAACCCATATTAAGTATGTGTGTAATTAATTTAACTTGTATTATATTATACTATAATTATTATAGTATATTATTACAAGTTACGTGATTTTGCAAGCTAATTTTGTCTGTTAGAAATCTTGTTAAGCTATATATTATATTTATTTAGTTGACGAAGTTGTTTGTGACGATTGACAATAGACACTTTAAAATAACTCAACAACAATAGAGAGCAAACAATGTATTTAAGGGCTCAATTAAAAGTAAAACTATAATAGGGGACTTATAAACAGATTAGGATTACGAATTCAGTTTTCTATCAATGCTAAATATGTCAAAATATAAATCTGATCTGTAAAAGGAATCCACGTCAGCGTCACAGACTGCTACTCCATTTTGCCCTTTAAAAAATAAAGACCTGATATTTATTTAGTTTAGTTTCACCAAAATGGAAATCTGTACTGCATTTAAATTCTCAAATTGAAAGATATTTAAAACGTTTTTCAGATTTGATAAAAGAAAGAATCTACATCCAAAGTTTGTTCAGAGATAAATTTATGAGCAGTCAAACATTCCCCTTGAAAATAGTTAGCGATTGTCTGAAATTCTCCAACATTATAATAATGGTGAACTGGTAGCGTTTCTGCAGAACATACTTCTCTTCCAGCCTTCCGAACAGACACAAGAGTTAAACTCTTAATATATTTTGGAATTCTGTGTTTAATTATGTAGCTTTGATAGTCGCTCCCTAAATCTATAGCAAGATAAATATATCCTAAATATTGGTGCTCTAAAAAATTTTGAAACCTAGAAATGGCTTCACTAGATAGAGTCAAATCTGCTAGATTTGGAAAAAATTGGCGTCCAAAATGAATTTTGTTGCGGCAGTAAATTTGCTGTATGTTAGATGGAAAAGTAGATTTCATGGACATAAAATCCCCATGCCTTGATAAAAATGCATACGTCAAAATAACTGCACGATAAACCTAAGCTTATTTTGCAGGAAACAACTAAATGTGTTTTATTATTCCTTATTGGTTTTTTTAATTTTTAATTTTTATGAACACACTATAAGCACTATATCTACTATCTCAAATTATATACCTAGACATATCCATTATTGTTTTCGGCAACTTATAAGTACAACAATAGTTAAGACAAAAGTTCAATGCAAATGTAGAATGGAAGCAGCTGGTGCATCGGAAGGACTTGTGTTGTTATTGCAGGCATCGGTATTACACAGACAGAATTTGAATTTTTCTCCCTCAGTGTTACTGCAAGTTTCACAAAATTTGGCTTTATCTTCTCCAGGCAAAAGGTCTCTACAACCTCGGTAAACAAACTCATATATTCCGTCTGTAAATATATTCTCCTCGCATTCTAGTTCCCAAGCCGAATTTTCATGAGTTGACAAAGTGAAGTTTTTGAATTTCAATTGCGGGTGATTTTTTTGCATCAGCTCTGTACGCATTTTAATAGATTTCATTTTAGACTTAAGATTTATTACTAGAACTTTAAAAAACAAGCCATTGATAATAAAGTGGCTATTTATGACTGATACATCAAATATCTTAAAGGGAGCGTCCATAAATTACGAAGTCACTTTTTTGCCGATTTTTGACCCCCACCCTCCCCTTTGAGGACATTGAAGACAATTGATGTACACCCCCCTACCCTGTCTTCGAAGACATATACCCTTTTTTGCCCAGCAATAAAATTTTCATTAAAATCATCTATGAACGTTACTGAATTTATTATTTCAGGAAAGCAAGCAAATTCAATTTGAAAGTACAGATTCAACTCCGTGTTTGAGAGCAGGACTAATGATACGTTTGATAATTTTGTGTAAATAATAAATCCAATCGTCAGGAAATCCTTTCGGCAAATTTGATTTGAGCTAGTGAGCACTTTTTTAATTTGCATACTAAACGTAACTTTGAAACATGCAACTCTAGTCCTGCAGATTGTCTTATTAATTGCTTATTAATTTGGTACTCTTAGCATGGTGTGCACATTATACTAATCTCCTTTAAGAGGATACCCTTTTGAGATGCAAACAAGACAATAAAAGCGCTCGAAATGATGCAATTGGCATCGATAGGCATTTTTTAAACTTAACATTTGAATTGCGTTGACTAGTATTTTATTTTTTGTTCTACAAAAATCGTTTGATGACCTCTGAAGTCAGACCTCTGACACCCCCCCTCAATTTTGAAGAATTAGATGAGGCCATTTGGCTGACCCCCACCCCCCCCCTATGGGTGACCACGTAATTTGTGGACGCTCCCAAAGTGAAATAAACCATCTAATATTGAAACAGTAGTTCTGAAGATAGGATTTCATTCCTCAGTTCTTTGAAAGAATAAGGAATTGCTTTGTAATCACTAACAAATCTCCAACAAAAGAAATTCTAGCGCCAGTTATACGTTGTTCTTGTAGAATTATCCAAAGCTTTCTTCGTAATAATATATAATAACGCAGTTATTCCATTCTATTGTAATTAGTAAATCAGTTTCTTTTATAGTGTATATACTATTTGTACTATTTATATACTATTTATTACTAGATTTAGTTTTATAATATTAATACTGTGTTTGGCAATTATCAATGTTGGTAACAGCAAAGGGCATCCTTTATATTTTATAATTTTTAACTGTTTTTAATAGATGCGTTATAGTACTTCACCATAAGAATGGTTTTTCTTTTTGTTATCTATATGTATCTGTGAAACTCGGTAGCCGGCTATCTGCTATATCTGTACTCATCAATATATTTAAACAGTTACTAAAAGTGATATAAAAGCTATTTTAATGCTACTTAGCTAAATCACAATTTACCGATTATGCGATTTTTGCCTCTACTCAAGCTTATCACATATATTTAATATTTATAATGCACAATATCGGAAAATTTAATTGGGACAACATAACATATAAATGAATTATTAGGTTGTTCTTACCATATTTCTGTTGAACGCTTCTATAGTAGCATACTAGTAAATTACCCGTTTTACAAACGGGCCGTAACAATATCTAGCGTTAAACAAAACATTGTGTGTGTGTCTCTTTGTTGAATAAACTATTTGCCTTAAGGTCTAGAATTCAAAGCTATGTTATGCCTTTACAGAATCTCCCGTCGTAAGTACAGTTTCCATAAAAAATTCTCCCGTCGTAAATGCAGTTTCCCTAAACGGAAAAAAATCTCCCGTCGTAAATGCAGTTTCCCTAAACGGAAAAAATTCTCCCACAGTAATTGCAGTTTCCATAAATGAAATAAATTCTCCCGTCGTAAATGCAGTTTCCATAGAAGGAAAAAATTCTCGCGTCCTAAATGCAGTTTCCCTAAAAGACAAATATTCTTTCTCTCGTAAATGCAGGTCCCTAAGAGAAAAAAATTTCGTCTGAAATGCAGGTTCCCAAAGAGAAAAATTCTCCCGTCGTAAATGCAGTTTACCTAAGAAAAAAAATTCTCCCGTCGTAAATGCAGTTTACCTATAAGAAAAAATTTTTACGTTGTAAATCCAGTTTACCTAAGAGAAAAAATTTTTACGTTGTAAATCCAGTTTACCTAAGAGAAAAAATTTTTACGTTGTAAATCCAATTTACCTAAGAGAAAAAATTTTTACGTTGTAAATCCAATTTACCTAAGAGAAAAAATTCTTACGTTGTAAATGCAGTTTACCTAAGAGAAAAAATTCTTACGTTGTAAATGCAGTTTACCTAAGAGAAAAAATTCTTACGTCGTAAATGCAGTTTACCTAAGAGAAAAAATTCTTACGTCGTAAATGCAGTTTACCTAAGAGAAAAAATTCTTACGTCGTAAATGCAGTTTACCTAAGAGAAAAAATTCTTACGTCGTAAATGCAGTTTACCTAAGAGAAAAAATTCTTACGTCGTAAATGCAGTTTACCTAAGAGAAAAAATTCTTACGTCGTAAATGCAGTTTACCTAAGAGAAAAAATTCTTACGTCGTAAATGCAGTTTACCTAAGAGAAAAAATTCTTACGTCGTAAATGCAGTTTACTAGAGAAAAATCTTACGTCGTAATGCAGTTACCTAAGAGAAAAATTCTTACGTCGTAAATGCAGTTTACCTAAGAGAAAAAATTCTTACGTCGTAAATGCAGTTTACCTAAGAGAAAAAATTCTTACGTCGTAAATGCAGTTTACCTAAGAGAAAAAATTCTTACGTCGTAAATGCAGTTTACCTAAGAGAAAAAAATTCTCCCATCGTAAATGGGTGGTATGGGAAGTAGACAACTCAACGACAACACGATTGACTCGATATTCGGCTACCGTAAAACAACAGATGACCATGACACTAATGACATGGCAGGCAACGCTGATTAAGTCTCCGAAACGCTAAAGAAAACACTGGAAAAAAGGCTGGAATCCTGCTAAAACCGACTTTGATCAATGTAGAGATTTCAATGTAGCTTTGCACTGGCTTTCGAGCGGTGTCAACAGTTTTGTTGTGCTATTTTTGGTTCTTCAGATACAGCTAGCCACTTTAGGTATGGACCACACTATTATTAGTTTTAAAACTCACGCATTGTGTGATTGAAAAGTAACGTGAAGAAGTGTGGCAATTTTTGAATTTATTTACCATGTGCGATTTGCAATTTTTTTCAGTATTTTATTTTTAGCTCAGTGGTCAAAGGTCAGAGGATACTGATATTCTAATCACCTTTAAGTCTATATTTATTGAGATTTTTGAGATATTTTAAACATTTTTAGGTCTTAATTTACGGCTGTAGTCGTTTTACGTACGTTACGGAATCCAATGCTTATATATTAAGATTTCGGCGTCTATGATTTCAATAATATGCTTTGGATCAGCGTTTTTGCAGCTGGGATCATTTGGTACACCATATTGATTATCTTGAGGATTTGTTGAATGCAAACAATTGTAGCAGAGTAAAGCTAATAAATAAAATTCAGTAAAATCAAAAATGCTCACAATAAAAAACCAATATATGTTTGGTATTATTACCAAATCCGAAGTCTAGAATTGCTGAAAAAACTACGACAGCGGAAGATGCCTTCATTTCTTGGGTGTTAATACGCTGTTTTGTGCCGGTGATATTCAAGATTAAGCTTTGCTAATGAGCGCTTTCTAGAAAATGCAACCACTTTTATACACCACTTTTTTTATGTGTTATCTCAGTTTTACATCATGGCAGAATAGAATTTTAATGCCTAACATTCTGGTCGCTGTTCAATAATTTGCGGCAATGTTTACCCTCAGTCAAAAACATTGACATTAATATAATTAAGCCTGGTTTTAGCTCACACAAAGAAAAGATAACGACGTTCACATTAAAATAGTGTCAATGGCGTTAAACGTCATTCTGAAATACAAGGATGTCCTTCCTAATACAAACATGAATGCATTTTCAGGGTCCGTATTAATTACCTTAGAACTGTGTTGTGTATAATGTGAATTGGTACAATGTAGTAAGCGTTGTAAACTACCATTATTATCTGTCAGCTATTGTGAGTTCCCGTATCACAGCAAGATTTCCTTTGTTATCTTTTTCCAAATAATTCGCATTTAACCATAAATCGGTTTGACACTCTTCGTCAGGATCAAAAGCTTCAAATCTGTCCCGCCAGTCTCCGAATGTCACTGTATGGCCTACTTCTGACGAAAGATGCAATGTTGCTTTACAGGCGATTGAAGCGTTCGCTGTTGCATTTCTAAACACATAGTCCCTCATTGATCTGCATGTTGCATCAGTGACAACCAAATTAATCCAGGAAGTTGACATGTGATCTCCATGAAACATTGTTGAAGTTTTAATAAATGTTTCTTATGGAAATGTTCGTGTAGTAAAGAATTCACAAATTACAAAAAAGTGTACATGGTTTTTTGTTCTTAACAAGTAAATTACTTTTTTATCTTGTATTCTTAAAGACTAACTGATTAACCTCAATACTTTCCTGTTTCATGATATATGTTTGCTATACATATACCTAGATTTGGAATCGGATCAATAACATAAATCAATTTTAAACAAAGGTGAATTTATTCGCATGATTTTAATTTGTGTAAATACTTGTTATTAAAATATAATTTGGGCAGCTCTAACATTTAAAAAAATCAGCCGAGTTGGTCCTATTAATTAATTACATTGTAATGCACTATTATATCGTATTATGTGTATTATAATTTATGTTTAATGAATTCATGACTGTTAATTAACTATGACTTAAATTTAAAGTTTCGTCTTGATGATGTAAGTTTTCGTCTTGTTGCACCCTCTATACCTTCAGTTGCCATAAACATCACGTACGTGCAAGACGAAACATTAATTCGCAAGACGAAACATTAAATCGCAAGACGAAAAATTCCTATGACGAAAAATTACACCAAACAAGACGAAAACTTACATTATTAAGACGAACGATTAAATCGCAGCCATTAACTATTCAACTTTTGCATTTTCTGTTTCAGCATTCTTTTCTTGCATTTGCGTTTTCGAGCACCAAAATAGAACAACACTCAAAATTTTAAATTATACAAATCACAAAATTGAAGGATAATTATATTACAGTACCATATATCATTTGTACATAACATTTGTATATCAGGTCAGTAGGTAGAACACAGTTTACAAGTAGTATATAAGGAATCAGTCAAATATAAACGTCCAAGTTATCTCAGTAACACCTGAGTATTATTCATTCTACCTTGTTAAAATTGATACATTCTACTAAAGTATTCTAAATTAAATTAAAACGCCATAATTACAATATAATAATATAGGTAACATGATTTTGCACATAATTTTCGAGTGTCAGAAATATTGCCATTTCATGAAAAACTTTTATGTTTACATAATTGACAAAGTAATTGGTGAGGATAGAAAACCGTCACCTCAAAATAATCCTACAATAGTAAAGCGAACATAAATATTTTAGTTTTCAATACAAAGTAAAATAATATAATCGGGGATTTAAAACATTAAGATTACGAATTCACTTTGATATCAAATCTGCTAATTAGGTCAAAATACAAATCTGATTTGTAAAATGATTCGCAGTCAGTGTTATGGACTGCAAAGCCATTTAGTCCTATAAAGAAATAAAGAAGTGACCTTTCATCTACGACTTTTGAGAACTGAGTTTCACTAAAATAGTAATCTGTACTCCATTTGAATTCTCCAATTAAAAGATATCTAAAGCGTTTATAAGATCTGATGAAAGGAAGAACATCTGTATCCGAAGATTGTTCCGATATACATTTATTAACAAGTAGACATTCCCCTTGAAAATATTTAGAGATTCTCTGACATTCGCCAACATTGTTATAATGGTGAAGTTGAAGTGTTTCTGTACTACATAATCCGTAGCCAATGACTCGAACAGACACAAGAGTTAGATTTTGAATATATTTTGGGAAATAACTTATGTTTAATCCTGTAGAACCTTGATAGTCACTCCCTAAATCTCTAGCGATAATAACTCTTTTTAAGTTTTGGTGTTCTGAAAAGTTTTCAAGTCCAGAAATCGCTTTACCAGATAGAGATAAATCTGTTAGATTTGGAAAGAGGAATTTGCTATCCAAAATTAGAGTTTTGTTACGGCAGTAAATTTGTCGTATTTTAGATGAGCAAAGTACTGCCGAAAAATCAACATTTGTATTCTGTGTGACCAGAGTAGTGACTTCCATCGAAATTTGGTCTGGAAAAGTTACTCCTATTAAAGTCAGTTTCTTTGTTTTCCAGTTACACCTTTTCCAATTCAAAACAGTCACATCTTTGAAAAAACTACAATATCTTCATTTTTGTTATTTGGACACCTAGCTAAATCTAAAATCACATTTCTTCCAACTATTTTTATGTTCTTTGCTTCCTGGAAATCAAATAATTCATTAAGAACGAAGTATCCTATGATTTGGCCATTCTTACTGTATTTTATATTGCTTCCTAATGAAATTTTTGTTGGGCGGAGTTTTTGTACTGCATCACTCAGGTTAATCTGGATATGGTTTAATTTAAGATCTTGAATGAAACGCATGCGGTCCATTGATACGGAAAAGATACTGGAAGTGCTGATAACCGAACAATGAAATTTTTCCAGGCCATCTCCAATAAAGATACCCAAATTGAAGCGTTTTGTCGTTATGTCCTTTTTGGAAGAGGAACAATTAATATCCAACTCTTTAAGGCAGTCGCACATTTTTAGAAGTCCCAAAAAGGTGTCGTTAAAAGTTCCGCGAAACGAAAAAGCAGTAAAAGGAGTACTATTGATGCCTAAATAGCCTTCTGTAGTATAGGAATCATAAATTCGGATTACTTCCTCAACTTTTGATGCTTCTCCATTGAATTGAACTATAGACTTCTTTCTCAATATTCCATTTCCCACTTTTTTCCATCTTCTATTAACGAGGCGACATTTCTTCACTTCTTCTAAGTTTAAAAAGTTAAATATTCGATCTAATATCTGTGTGGAAACAACAAAAATTTTATTTATTACAATGCACAAGAAATAAAAAATGCTGCTATATTTGCAGTTTTTCAAAAGAAATTTAGTATTCAAATATCTATTGTTTCATTGTTGTGTTTTAAATGCTCCAATCGCATTCTATACAGTTACTGCATTTCACATATTAAAGCCAAACATTTTTCAATCAACTTGTGGTTGGACGTGAAATAAGTATTATTAATTTGTTTAAGGACAATTCAAGAGTAAATTAATTTACAGTTTAATGTATCCAACTTGTAATTTTTATAGTTTTCAGCTGCAGATATTGCAAATATCGCTTAAATAAATCATTTCATTTTTTTCATAATAAGATAGAAGAGAAAACCTAAATATTTCCAAAACGTACAACTTTTACGACTGTAAATTGGCAGTTACCGAAACCCATAACAAAAATATTAAAATAAAGCAACTTTACACTTACATATTCCCTTTGTAGACATCTGCGAATGATGGACATAATTACTGGCGCGGTGGTTAAGTGACCCAAACTTCTAGCAAGAACTCAGACTCTAAAAAAATTGCAATAATTTTATTAACTTCCAGGAATATTCAATGTTATCTTTTATTATAACATAAGGTTATTACCTGTTATTGTGCTTACTATTGTATTTACATTTCAGGGGTCCAGTTTATCTCACCGAAGTGTATAAATCATTTTTTAAATTTTGAAAACTTCAATATAATTATTGATGACTGCTAAAAGTGATAAAATCATTTTCAAACAAATAAGTAAAAATATTCAATTTTCTTTCTAGGGCGCCTTCAAAAGTTCGCCAACTCTTTGCCAGTCGCATATCAGCATTTAGTTATTCGAACTGCAACCAAAAGTTTGTAACGGTTACGTGATTGCTGATTACCATGTGTGTAGTCTTTCTCTTCATAGTCACGTTTTGCTCCAGCAGTTACTTCTTTGTACATTTCGTTAGCTAATAATAGATGTACAGCCTTACAGCATTCTTTGAAATAAAATAACGTTTTATTGCGCTTGTACCTATACACTTAATGTAAATTACAACACAACTCAACTAATTTATTTTTAATTTTACACACAGGCTGTTTTTTCTCATTGCAACAATGTTTTCTTTCTAAAAACTGCTTAACCTTTTCCCTTCCAGGGGATTAATGCATATTTGTATAAACTTATGGCTACGTTATTCCGCCCTTTGTTAATTTTGATGTAGAAACAATTCATTTTGTTCAACAGGTGGTTTACGGGCTTTAAGTTTTTGGCTTTTCCAATATGAAGTGTCAAAAATTTTATTGCAAAATTTTTTGATTCACACAATTTTTCATCGCTCAATTTTTCATTTCCAAATCTGCCCATTACTTTTTATATGTCCATTAAAATGTTTGTGAAATGAGAATACTCATAACACTAACACTGCCTTTACGACGATGTGACTTTGATAAATTATAAAGGTAAGTACCGTCATCAAAAAGTCATGTGTTAAATGTTTGTAATTAATTGGAGAAACAATTTTCCTGATAAATGTTAACCTATAAGTTCTGTAATTGTATGTAAATTTCCAATTGGCATTGACATACCGTTAATCCTTTAATACAAAGTCTCGAAAAATGCCCGGGTTTCTTATACAACCAGTATATGCAGTAAAACTTACAATTTACTGCGAATTCGGCCGACCTGTGATAAAACCAGGATTTTATTATCATTATAATGCAGTAAATGCGCGAAATGCACTTTTAAGCAGTGTAAATATGTAATAGACCTGGCCAGTATTTATTATTTGATTACATATTTACGGTATTAATTGTAGTATGTAAAAGTACATCTTGTTACCAAACAACTTATAAAAACTGCATTTACATTACACTCTGACTGTTGTTCATTTTATCTGCGTGAGCATTCATTTCACATTAGCAGAGTAAAACTCTCTGTTCTGTACCACAGTATTACAAGTATCGATTTACCTACACTGGAATAGTACATGTGTATAAAATATAACCAAAAGAACTCTGATATTCATGCATTACTAAAAGTCATGTTTCATGTTCAAGGTTACTGATTGTATAGTGAATATACATTTTAGCCATGTATACTAATATAATTGCAGTATATAGTAAACTCGCATAACTACTTTTGCATAGAAACAGAAAGTCATTCTGCGGTTACTTCTATATGCACTCGTGTATAAAGACTAATCATTATTTGTATTATTTATTTGAGACAAGGTTAAAAACGCAACATATAATGTATGACTGGACGCAATCATGTGCCTATATAGATAAAATGTATGTACGCAACGATTCCCTGTACATTTTTCCTCGTTCTCAATGAAGCAGTCCAAAATATAACACTGACATACAATCTGATTTTACTTTATATTATTATACAGCTGTTTTATACTCTCAACTTTTAACTATATTACAGAAATTACTCTCCCTTTCAGTAGACTGCCAAGTTAAATATACTACAATCTTATTAATATAAAGTTACTATTTCAAATTCTTGCTCGTAAAATGGAAACAGCCGATGAACTCAAAGTGCACGAATCCTATGGATACTCGGAAATACAACAAATTGAAGAAGACGTTGATATTTCAGATAAACCTACTGAAGATGTGATAGCTACTGTTGAAAAAGATATCGAAGAGAAGAGGTAAGAAGTTTGTGTCATTAAATTAATACCTAGGATTCAAGTGATATTTTTGGTTTTTATTACAGGAGTATACTTTGCAAGAATTGGAAGATACACTGCTTTTTAATATTTTTACTTTTATAGTGAGTAAATTCGGGAAATATTTATAATAATAAAATAAGGAGTAGATGTGCGTCTTTTATATAGGTTGAAAATACAAAAATAAAAGATAAAATTCTGTGAAAAGTAATAGTACAAAAATATTGCCGGTTTTCGGTGATTTGGTTTTTTATTATTAATATTTTTACAGTTTCAATCTATGTCATATTATATATGAGTGATTTTTCCTGAAGTTTTCATAATAATCGAACAAATTTGCATTTTCAACTTTTTTGGAATTTCCTTGAAAAACTCAAAATTCCAGATTCGCTCAGCCCTGTGCTTATGTAATAGTAAAGAGCAAATGCTTTTCTAAAGTGAAGTTTTTGTCCTTTTTTAAAACTACTTTGGGTTTTATACGAATTCGGTTTATTTATCAGTTACAGTTATCGTCCCAAATGGTGTCCTTCTTCCAAAGTAATCCTCCAGCAATCTGAAGAACTGATTTTATCGTGTAAGTAAAATTTTTTGAATTTACTCCAAAATAAAAGTAAGTTCAAAAAGTTAGAAGTAATGGATTATTTAATAGCTATGAAAACACCGTATAATGGACGATTTGTCAATATTGGTCCAATGGTTGGATCAAATAAAGATTGCCAGATATGGACCGTTAGTTTGAATGAAAATTCGACAGAAATTCCTTTGGTACTTGTGCATGGTTTCGGAGCAGGAGTCGGTTTTTGGGCACTTAATTTAAAGACACTTTCTCAAAATAGACCTGTTTACGCTATTGACCTCCTAGGTTCTTAATATTTCATAATTAATTTACTATTTATGTATTGATATAATTATAATTGTAGTATTTAATTGTAATTTGTTGTGCTTAAAGGATTTGCTCGAAGTTCCAGACCAAAATTTAGTTCAACTCCAGAAATAGCAGAAACAGAACTTGTAGATTCCATCGAAGGCTGGCGGTTAGCTATGAATTTAACGAAAATTGTCCTATTAGGACACAGTTTTGGAGGATATTTATCTACGTGCTACACAATACGATATCCCGAACCGTAAGCAATTCTTTTTTGTAAATAATTAATTAAATTTGAGAAGCAATTGAATTTAAGGATACAAAAAACAATTATTTCTAGTGTTGTTCACCTAATATTAGCTGATCCTTGGGGATTTAAAGATAAACCAGACGATATTTACCAACATCGCAATATTCCACTTTTCGCAAGGATGCTTGTCCGAGTTTTCTCACCTTTAAATCCACTGAGTACTATGCGACTAGCTGGCGGTTCCTTGGGTGAGAAAAACTAACACATGACAAGAAAGTCATTTTAAATTTTGCGGTTTCTAAAATATGTGCTTATAATAAACTGTAGGTCCGAAATTAATTCAATCTATGAGGGCGGATATTATTGCAAAATTTGAATCGGTTGTAGAGGATCCTCAAACAAATGTGGCAAAATATATTTACCACTGCAATGCACAAAACCCAACGTAAATTCCCCAAACTATTTCAATATTTAAAAATGAATTTCATGATGTTGAAGCATTATTTTGAAAATAATTTGTTAATTTGAATAGTGGAGAATCAGCCTTTCACTCTTTACAATCGTCTTTTGGATGGGCAAAAAATCCTTTGAATCGACGACTACATTTGCTAGATGAAAAAATTCCAATTACATTGATTTACGGTTCGCGCTCTTGGCTTGATCATTTAGCTCCGTCGGTTTTTAAAGAGAAAAGACCGAATTCTTTCTTGGATGCACAAGTAATTCTTTATTATATAATGTTAGATGCATTATGGGACAATGGGTCTGTTTGTTTGTTCATTGGATAATTTGAGAACACATTTTCTATTTGTTTAATTTGTCTGTGATTTACAGGTAATTGCGGGAGCAGGTCATCATATATACGCCGATGATCTGGAACAATTTAACAAAATCGTTTTGCAAGCATGCAGAACTATAAAAGCAAATTAATGACTGTGATTGAACTAAACATAATGTACTATCCTAAAAATGGTATTTGTATACCTTTCTGACTAACTATATCGCAAGATGATTCGTTTATATCATATTGGAATCGTAAATACATAGTCTATTATCTAAAAACATTACATTTTAAATTTAAATTTAAATATTTAAATGACACACTATGTCTAACAAATACGTGTAATTTTTTTAAAACATTCTTGCAATTTCTAAACTGCAATGGAATTTAAGATGTCTAGCCATCTAAGTTTAGCTATTCATTGTGTTTAAAAAAATAATAGTATTAGAATAATAAATGTAGTCTTGAGAATGTCAGTGTTGTTTAATTGCTATCGCAATTAAACCTAAAATGTTTAAATATTTCAAGAATAAAAGCCCGTGTCTTGCAAAAAATGCGTACTTTGAAATTAGAGAAATATGTACCAAAAGTTAAGGTACCGGAGGTAACTACCTGTCTTATTATTCCTTTTTTTAACTTTTTGATAATTTTATGTGAATCCACACACTATCTACGTATTCGTATACGTAATCACATTCATTAGTAGCCAATGTATAATTCAAAGCTAGAGCGATATTTGACTTTGGAGTATTTGGCACATTTGAGACACTTATGTTGCTAGTATTACAGGCATCGGTGTCACAAGCACAATATTTTTCTATTTCTCCCTTAGCGTTAATGCAAGTGTGACAATAATAGGCTTCAGTTTCTCTAGTCTCCTAATGCCATTAAAAATAGATACAAGTTTTCCACAATCAAGTAACATATAACATCATTAATTTACCCTTAAAATTCTTTATCGTGTTGATAAAGAATGGAGAAGATGAGATGACGCTTCTGTTCTCTCAGGTTCTCAAAGAACGAAACGTAAATTTTGCTTTCAAAAACGTCTGACAATAATTTTAATATAAATATATAATATATAATACATATTGTTTGGAAAGGAATAACTTTTATGGTTTCAAAACGTTTTCAGGGAATGATTCTCTAAGATTTCCTGGAGGATCATAATCGACACACACATATGTAGACTTTGAAGAACGAGCGACACCGATTCCAATACTTTTTGTATTTTTCCAAACAATCTGAGGAGTATAAATGTGCGCCACTTTAGTTTTGATATACGCTTCTTTCATAACAGATTATTTAATATTTTAACACATTAGGTACCTGAGTAAAAGGTTTGGCCATGCCCTTTACTACTTCGGGTTTATTGTAGTCATAACTGCTTTTTCCACTGTACCAGAAAGAAATTGCTTTTTGAGTTACTTTGGAATCACTATAATATCTGCTGATGTAAACCAATACTCATTCTCCCCATAGTTGCCGTTACGTATGTGATGTATCCTTTCTTTAATATTGTTTGCTAACTCTTCGCATGACTTTTGAGCGACATTATCAAGCTAAGTAAAAAGATAGTATAATAAAAGTTTTCGCAATAGTAAATAGGAATTCATTAATAATTTTTCACTTGCTCAATTACTTTTTATAGATGACTTAGGAACTTACTGTAGTGTTGAGGGTAAGATCAGGGACGCGGTGTTTTTTCCTGTATTTGTTATGAGCGTCAAGAGCTTCGTCCCGGAAATCTCCCGTGACAGAATTGGCTATTGCCAAGAGTCCCAAAGCAACTTTGCAAAATGTTTTCATAATATAATATGCATTGGAGATACATTGACAAAGTTTTACTAAGCACTGAATAGGGGCTTCGAAAAAAATTCAATTTATATTCCGAACAGATACAGCAGGTCTCATGCATTGAAATGCCTGTTTGTTCCACGATTCCACCCATGTCGTTTTCCTCTATATACAGTACTGTATTTGTTTATATATGGGGAATATATCATTGCACGAAAAAATTCATCCATTCATGACTATTCACGACAGATTTTTGATGGAAATAGTTAACAAACCACAAGGTAGAAAATCATTGAAGTTTCATTCATTCATTCATTGAAGAATCATTTTTAAAACTTATTCAGCTTTGCCATTACTTTGTCAACTGCTTATTGCATGTTGTGTTGTATATATATATAGTAGAGAAGAACATTGCCCTTATATTGGTGGCCATCGTTTCGGTATTTCCCACTTCCTGTCTCAATATTTCGGACACCTGGGCAAATTGTGAAATTCGACAAAATTGTGAAATTCGGAGAAATTGCAAAATTTGGGAAGATTGCGAAATTTGGGAAAATTGTTAAATTCTGAAAAACTGTGAAATTCGTTAAAATTTGTAAACGGAACATTGTGAAATTCGTGAAATTTGTGAAAAATTGTTACAAATTGTCGATCACAGACAAACAGACAGATAGATGAACATAGTGTTCCCAGAAAATATATAGTGCCGATATTTAATTATTTTTCAATATTTCCCCTTTTAGAAATGAGATTAAACAACACTATTAAAAATATGAACCATTCTTGCTTCTATAAGCTGAGTTCGTGAGTGTGCACATTCTTTGTATTCAATGATAATCACAACACAACTCAAATGATTAATTTGCATTTTACATACGTAATGTTTTGTCGCGTTGCCACAACTACTCGCTTTCTAAAAGCTACACTGCCCAACCGCTTCCCTTACAAAGGATTATTATCTTTAGGTCACATGCATGTATATTTTATAAACGACCTTAAAGGACAATTGACAACTTCAATGACTTACTACAGCATAAAATCATTAACCAGTGATTATCTCAGAGACGGAAATAAATACTTTATATTGTAATAAAAGAATCAATTACAAATCATTCACATATGGAAAATGTCATTTTTAAAATAGTACACCTAACATGCATTGTAAATTTAGAGGACAATTTTGAATCAATCATACATTTCAATGAAAACCATTTCACAATGTCAGGTATTGCAAGTTGAAAAATATATGTTTAGGAATAATGGAACTCGGGAGCCAAGCACGAGCTCTATAAAGAAAATTATTGATATACACAGCTTAAAATCGCACGAGCTCCAAAAAATAGTTTGAACAAAATAGGTTTACTTTGCATTTAGACCGTTCTGTTAAGCAGTTTGTTACTCTGTCTTTCACAGATACGTTGAACAGATAGTTTTTTCTATCGTGCTTATTGTTAATTTAAAACATGCACCACCATGAAATTGGTAACATGATGATATAGATAATTGTAATACAATATTTTGTATGCTTAAATACATTTTAAAAGCTTCTGCTTTGCTCCGTACTTTATATTAGGTCTAGTCGGCGCTTATACTTAGCACTTAAAATAAGATACTCATTGAATAATGACTGAATACAGAATCACGATGGACGAATGCACATATTTACTAAAATAGTGGGTCAGAATTAGAAAAATACATTTTTATGAAATAATCAGAAGCTTTTACATAATGCTAATGAACGCTTTCTTGATGGTTGTGCTGATAATCTAGTTTATTTTTTAACCAACTTTGAATTTAAAAACATGATCCATTCTTATGGTTGCATGTATGAAAAGAATATCAGAGGAAATAACAAATCCCAGCACTTTTGGTATGATTCATTACCAAAGTTGTTTAAAGAAGTCAATCAAAAAGAGTAAAATCTTGTAAAGTTTTCGACGTTTTAGGAATTACGTCCCGAATGCAAATCCAATGCAGGTTTCAGTTTTGGAAATGTAAGTTATATATGTCAAGATTAAGCGAAGAAATAAAAAAAGCACATAAAAATTTATTTCCAAGACAAAAGAAAGAAATGTAAATTAAAGGAGACCAAATAAAAGTAAGACAAAAATATCTGCAAAATGTGTGAGCATTGCAAGGAAGAAGGGTCTCGAGTAGAGGTTGGTAAGGACCCTACTCTGTTATATTTCCAATGTCCAAAAGAAATATTCTGTATGCAAATAAAACTGGAAGCGTTATTACGCATAAAATCTCAATAAAATCGATCTACTTTTTTGTATTGGTCTTCATCACTTTTAGAAAATTGATTATATAATATTACGGTTAAATATATTTCCTTCGTTACTATATTTTATTAGAAATATTTATAAAATACGTTCAGTTCAGTATTTATACAAATGGTTGTGATATTTGTAAAAACGACTTACGACAATGATTGGCGTCGAAGAAAATTGCGCTATTTAATATAACGATTACATCCTCAAAAGAGGTGTTTATATATGCTGCTTCATTGATCACTATTGCCAGTGTGCAATCCCTCAAAAGGATTGCGAAAAACACGTTTTGTACTGAAAGAAGTTTATCTTTGCAAACAACTTGCAGACAAAGAATTACAAGTTTGTAAATCATTGCTTTCAAAAACAAATTACAATAATTTTTATATAATTATAGGCATTTTGAATGTTTTCAGATAAAAACAAATTAAAGTAATATATAGTGTATGGAAAGGAATAATTTTTATGGTTTCAAAACGTTTTCAGGGAATGATTCTCTAAGGTTTCCTGGAGGATCATAATCGACACACACATATGTAGACTTTGAAGAACGAGCGACACCGATTCCAATACTTTTAGTGTTTTTCCAAACAATCTAAGGAATATGAATAAGTCCCACTTCAGTTTTGACTTAATAAATTATTTATTATGTTGAAACATTAGGTACCTGAGTAAAAGTTGCAGCCATCCCCTTTACTACTTCGGGTTTATTGTAGTCATAACTGTTTTTTCCATTGTACCAGAAAGTGATTGCGCTTTGAACTGCTTCGGAGTCACTAATATATCTTTTCGAGCCATAACTAAACTCATTCTCCCCGTAGTTACCGTTACGCAGGTGATGTTTCTCCTTCTTAATTTTTTTGGCCAATTCGTCAGCAGAATCTTGAGCAACTTTGTCAAGCTAGATCAAAAGAGAATGTAATGGAAGTTTCCCCAATAATAAATAGAAATTAGTTGCTAATTTTTTATTTGATTTTACGTTTACTTAGCGTTTAGGCACGTACTGTAGTGTTGCGGATACAATCAGGGACGTGGTGTGTTCTCCTGAGTTTGTTATGAGCGTCAAGAGCTTCGTCCCGGAAATCTGCTTTGACAAAATTGGTTATTGCCAAGAGTCTCAATGCTACTTGATAAAAGGTTTGCATAATACAAAATGCATTGGAGAAACATTGACCGAGATTTAGAAACCACTGAATAGTAACCTCGAAAATAATTCCTTTATATTCTAGCCAGATACAATAACAAATCTCTTGCATTTAAATGCCTGCTTGTTTCAGGAATCCACGAGTATTTTTTCCTATATATCCAAAAATAGTACAGTATTTGTTTATGTCAAAAGAGTAATATAGAGTAATATGCATGAAAAATATTCATTCAGTCACGAACATATCTTCTGTCACTCGACTTTTCCGATTTTCTGTAGGCTACATCAAAACATTTTGTGATAGAGCTCGTTTTTGTTTCTTTTTAAATTCACATATTTTTCTACATTCAATGTCTGACGTCAATGTCTGCTTTCTATTCCAGTATATGATTGATGTTGTTGTATCGTATGATACAACAATATTTTGTAACAATACAATTTGTTAAAGTGCATTATTCAAAAATGCTTATTTTCCACCTGCAAGCAATTTCCAACTCGCTTTTGTTGCTTTTATGGCTGTATCACTTTGTTTGACGTAATGGCATGCCAATTAGAAAAGTATAAATTTGCAACCGATTCTTTTAATTGAAATACATTCCATTTTCAAAACTTATTCAGCGTTTATATTACTTCGTCAATTACTTATTACATGTTTGGGCACATATAAAATATAGGACATTAAAGAAGGAAATTGCTCTTTTATCGGCAGCCATGGTTTCGATATTTCCCGGTTTGTTGTGACATTCGAAAAAAATGCTAAAATGCGGGAATTATGTCTAAAGTCTGGGAAAGTATAGGAAAAGTAATATTCTGCTTTTGGAATCTGAAATATGCAAGCGATTCTTAAGTATTAAAAAGGAAGAAATATTCGTAGCTTCAAGTAAATATCATGCCGATGTTTAATTATTCCAATCTTCCCACTTTGGAAATGAAACTGAATAAAACTATGAATAAAAATATGAACCATTCTTATTTCTATAAAATGAGTTTGTGAGTGTGCACATTTTGTTATATCATTGGATATCACAACACAACTCCAATGATTTATTTTGTCATACATGATGTTTTATCTCATTGCAAGAGCTATTCTTTTTCTGAAATTTCTACGCTGCTCAACCTGTTCCCTTACAGAGGATTATCGTAGATTAGAGGTCACGTGCAAGCAAATTTTAGAAACCACTGAAAAGGACGATTGTCTTCATCAATGCCCTCCTTCAGCAAAAATCCATAAACAATATTTCTCTCTCTCGTATGTTTTTCTATAATTTTGTCGGCAATGATACCGGAACGGAAGCATGTACCACACCGGACATGTAAGCCGACAGTCAGGAAAACGCATCCGACAACACTAACAGTACAACGCCCAATGCTCCCTGTTAAGAAATCTCTATGATATGAATTTTACTTATGTCTTTTAAGTAAAATTTCCTTCTGACTTATTATGTAACATGGCATTAGAGCATAGAGCAGTGCTTTATTTTAAATGTAATATTATTCATGGACGTTCTGTCCAGCAGTTTGATTACTTTGTGGTTCACAGATTTGTCGTACAGGTTGATTTTTTGTCGTGCTTTTGTTAATTTTGCCGTTCAAAAATCTGCGTCGCATGTTGGACTTTTTCGCTTAATAATGTATTTATCGTCCGTTTGTTATTGTAAAATGCAATAATGTAGAATTTAGTAAAAGAAGTACGTGGAGTTTTGGAAAATGCAAGCATTTCAATGCAATTGGTTTGTTATCTCTACGTGGAATATAAAATGAAATATTTAGAAATTGCTATTCAGTGTTTATTAAATCTCTTTCGGCACTTCTTCATTGCATGTTGTATTCGTGGTCTTCGAAAGTTGTATTGTGACTCTCATAACAAACTCAGGATGTGAATTGAAATCAACAAATTCTGTATGATTTTTTCGCATCAGGTCTGTACACATGTTTGTATATTTTATTTGACTCACGAAAACAACTAGAGGAAATAAACAGTAAAAAATCTATTTATAACAAATGCATTTATTTGATTGACAGACAGTACAACCAAGACAGTACAATGTGAATAGTATAACTGCGTTACTGTCAGCATTGACTTAAAACTTAAGACTGACTTAAAATCAGTTTTAAAATCTCTGATTGGTCCTTGTCATGGTAATTCGAATCTTAAGTCAGTCTTAAGTTTTAAGTCAGTGCTGATAGTAAGGCAGTAAGTCTTATGGTATTTTCTGTATCACGGTGCCCCATTTCCGTGTTGCCCAAACAACTTATGGTATGCTTTTCTCGACATATAATATAAGCAATGCTTTCAATCGACTAGAAGAAAAAATTCTTAATAATTTGTTTGGGTAGTACTTCCTGCGGCGTTTAAAGTCCTCCACTAATATTCATGGCATGCAAAATTCACCAAGCTTATATACCAAGAAAACTTCCAAATGTACAATATAAATCAATAATATATTATACTGTATAATAGAACGTAGACTCTATAATAATGGAACTACTCTATAGAGTAAATTCAAGTAAGCACAAGAAATATATAGTGTAAATAATTCATAAGGTTAACTAAGCCATACGACTGAATATTTTATTCATTGGCTCAATAAGGTTCTACTACGATTTTTAGTTCTATTCCTAGTTCAAATCTTAATTCTATAACCAGCAAATGGATAGCAAGACATTAAAACCTCTAAAAGTTTACAAGCTATTGAAACTATTGGGATCTTCAACTAGGAATGCTAAGCATGACAGTATTTCTATGGTTCTATTGAGAAATTCTGTTTTATTATGCGACGCTTCTTGTATTTAAATATATAGTTGTAGTTAAAATAACAGGAATACCAGGAATTGTCTAATAGACGAGAAAGCTTTTTGAAGTTTGCACAGCTCCAACACAATTCGGTAAGTAATGAAATTTAGGAAATGATTGTGAAATGGGTAGCTTTTGTAGCACGTATGTGTCTTTATTTACGAAATAAATAAAACACATGATAAAACAAAACATTTTCCATTTAAGTAAAATGAACTTCGTACTTTCTTGCCCTAAATTTTACATCGGAGATGGTAACAACGTAAAACTGTCATTACTATCGAACATTGAATAAATGTCTAGTTATGATTCCAGGTTCTTACTGTTAATCCTTGTATGGGATTCTCCAAATGGAAAACTAAGTACTTCAATTTTACAGGCAATATGTCACGGTACTTAATTACCTTAAAAATTCTCTGACTAATAACATTTGCACAATGGGGTTCCATTTAAAAGTGGAGTACAACAACACATACATAAGTATAAATATTGTGCTTTCAAATCTCTTCTCACGCCATATATTTCGTTATTACGGTGAATACTTTCTTACTTTTCAAATTCTTTGATTCCAGGAATAGCTTTATATTTAGGTACTCCATTAGAGTAAGTATGTTTTTCAGTTCGTATGATGGCTAGTATACGTCAGGAAAGTTAGAGAACGCGATAACGCGAATACTACATTAGAATAATTAAAATTTCAAGTATGAGACAGTGAAATATTAAAAGCAGCAGTATTTATTTCATTGTCCACGTCGGTCAGAAAAACTCTGAATCTAGGTGAATTTGCAGCCATTGTTTAACTATTAAAAAGCACTACTACAAAGATATTTTGAAATCAAACTTATAATAGCGTCTCTAAATTGTTAACGGCTTTACTGAAAGCAATTAAAGCATTTACAATAAATTTGCATTGCAAACAATTAATAGCCGTATTGTAATTCTATTTGCCGTCGTATACAATATACTAACGAGTTTCACAGTATAACAAATCAGCAATTACAATGATTACTTCTGTGGCTGAAAATTTCTTTGGAAAATATTTTAACAAAATAAACCAAATATTTTGCTTAACTGTTCTATTATGGGATCCTAAACAAAAACGACTAACACTATGTACAAGCAAACAAAGACTAATCTGGATGTATTGTACAACATTCGTAGCATGCAGTATCAACATGTATATTATCGGATCTCTTCTGATGCAAATATTTGTTCCCACATTTCATGTTGGCTACATCTTGAATTACATGTTCTTCATGATAGGCCTCTCAACTGGGAATGTGCTTCAAGTATTTGTACATTGCAATGCATGCAGAAGAAATAAATTAATTGCTGTGGGGAACAAATTTCTAGATTTTGAGAAAAAATACGACGGTAAGTTTGACTTATGATAATAATATATCGTTGTATGGTTAAAATGGTGTAATAGAAATATGGACTTTTAGGAAAATTGCCTACGGAGATGACTGAGAAGGAAAAGCGTGACGTGATGAAAAAAATGAAGTTGCTGATACATATTACAAAACTCGCATTCGCTGCATTGCCTTCAATAAGTATTTTTAGCGGCGTATACTTGTCATTTTTTAAGTGGACACCTACTGTATATTTCATTGAAACATGGCTACCATTTATTGACTGTATAGCATTACGAATCTTATTAATTCCGATATTTGCCTATGTATTTCTTTGCGTTACATCTTTGATTTTATTGTATGCAGTGGTAATAGTCCCTTATACAATGTCAATTGATTTTTGGGTCAAGTCAATAACACCAAATATAAAATTTTCCAAACCTTTAAGCCAAAAAAATGTTTGTGAACTGAATAATCAATTGAAATTATTACGAGTGTACAGAGAACTGACAATTATGTATAAAGAGTATTATTACTACTTAGCAAAATTTTGGGGACCTCCTATGCTGATTGCTAACGCTACAGCTCTAATAATACTAACGCATGGTTCTGTTAAATGCCTTAAAATAGTGCCTAAGTATATGTACCCAATATTGCCATTTGGTAGCTTCGTTCTTTCATTATCGGCTATTTTTATACTGCGGGAACTAGCTTTCATATCTTCTACTTCGATGGAGTTTCTACAGCAATTGCAGAAAAGCGAAAGTAAATGCATTAGGACGATGGCAGTCAGCTGCATTCCAATACGATTTTATATTTGGGAATATTTCTACCTTGAGAAATCGACGGTGTTGACCTACTTGTATGTAGTTTCGCAATATGCCATCAATGCGATATTATCTATAAGATACTAGGATAACTGAAGTAAAACCAAAAAATGTATAAAGCTAATTCTCGCAAACGGAAAAGTTTCCCACAAAGTTGGACACACTCGTCCTGCCGAACCAGTGTGTCCAAGATCTTTTCCTTTTCAGATGCTAAGATTAGTTAAATAATAAATACTAATATTTAAATCGCCGTTTACCTTTTTACAAAATGACAAATACTATATGTTCTGGTAATATACTTATACTCTTTCCCCAAATAGTTACCTTTACGTACGTGATTTATCCTTTTCTTAATATTTTTAGCCCACTCCTCAGCTGAATCTTGATCACATTGGATCACATCAATGCAATTGGTTTGTCTCTACTTGGAATATAAAATGAAATATTTAGAAGGACTATAAGAATATTTAGAACTAGCTCAAAGGTGTTCTCTGTCAGGTGTCACAATAATTAATATAAATTACTTTTTATCGAATTACTACATTCAAGGGTTTATTTAATTAACCAACACTCGTTAATAAAAACTTTTCATCTCTGAACTTAAGAAAACGATGATGATAACCCTTCCTTCAATTTGAGTCAATACAGTATGTCTATAAATAGACCTGACATTTCCCAAAACGACTGTTTATTTTCCTCTAAATTTATTTGGGGGAAATGTGAGATAAAACCGAATTTACACCAAACCGGATCTCAGAAGCAATTTTTTTCTAAATTGCTAATAAACATTCCATACGTCTGATGATAGGAGCAAGAGGAACGATTCCTATAGTTTCTTGACAATTGATAGGGATCGCATTGGGCCACCTAAATCTCTAGCAAGACTAGCAACAGAAAATTGTTGTATCAGTTATTCGAGGGTCTTGTAAAATTGTCCACATCCATCATTATTACAAAGTACAAGTAAATCAGCTTCCTTTATATTATTGCTTTGAATATACTACTATTCACAACTGCTTTATTTGTATAAGCGCGTGGCATCACTTGATAATGTAAATGCTGTAGTCTACGGTCTCTATTATCATTGATAGCAGCAAATAAAATTACGTACTGCATTGTATAAAATGGATGAATTTATTTTCCATTCAATTGTGGTGTCTGAATCTGAACTGTGCCAAATGTAAGCTTTTTAAACGATCATTATTGCGTCAACGAAGACAATACAATGCGAATATAAGTATCATGTCATTTTTGTATCACGTTGCCCGATTTCCGTATAATAGATCGTCGACTCTGTAATAATGGAACTACTCTATGGAATAAATTCAAGTAAGCACAAGAAATATATAGTGTAAATAATTCATAAAGTCTACTAAGTCATACGCCTGAATATTTTATTCATTGGGTGTTTCCATACAAACATATATTTCCTATTAAGACTATTAGCACCTATTTGCGTATCATTTTCTATTCTTTTGGGTCAACAAGGTTCTACTACCATTTCTAGTTCTATTCGTAGTTCAATTCTTAATTATGTATATATGTATACTATATATAGTATAACCAGCGAGTTGGATAGCAAGACATTAAAACCTCTGAAGTTTTACAAGATATTGAAACTATTTAGTATCTCCAACCAGGAATGCTAAGCATGACGGTGTTTCAAAATTATACGGAGAAACTATTTCTCATGCTGCGACACTTTTTCTTGTATTTAAATAGTTGTAGTTGAAATAACAGGAATTGCTGTATTAAGCAATATTACCTAATAGACGAGAAAGTTTTTAGAAGTTTGCATAGCTTCTACACAATTCAGTATATAAGTAATGAAATTTAGGAAATGATTGTGAAATGGGTAGCTTTTGTAAGCACGTATGTGTCTTTATTTACGAGATACATTCAACACATAACAAACAAAACATTTTCCATTTAAGTAAAATGACTTTCGTACTTTCTTGCCCTCAAGTTTTACGTCAGAAATGGTAACAACGTAAAACTTTCATTACTATCGAACATGGAATTAATATCTAGTTAATATTTCAGGTTCGTACTGCTAATCCTTGTAAGGGATTCTCCAAAAGGAAAACTGAGTATTTTAATTTGATAGACAATATGTCATGATACTTAAATAGTTTCAAAATTATCTGACTAATAACATTTGCACAATGGGAATCCATTTTAAAGTGGATTATACCAAGAGAAACATACATAAGTATAAATATTGGGCTTTCAAATCTCTACTCACGCCATATATTTCGTTACATATATTTACGGTGCAAAATGCTGCCAGGAGTATTTGAATACACTCCATTAGAGTAAACAGGTTTTTCAGTTCGTATGATAGCTAGCATACGTCAGCAAAGTAAAAGAACGCGAATACTACATTAGAATAATTACAGTTTCAAGTTTGAGACAGTGAAATATTGAAACGCAGTAGTATTTATTTCATTGTCCACGTCGGTCAGAAAAAATCTGAATCTAGGTGAATTTTCAGCCACTTTTTAACTACTAAAAAGTACTACTATAAAAATGTTTCGAAATCGAATTTTGAATAGCTTTCCTAAATTGTTAACGGCTTTACTGAAAGCAAAGTATTTATAATAAATTTGTATTGGAAACAATTAATTGTAATTCTATTTGCCATCTTATACAGTATACTAACGAGTTTCACAGTATAATAAATCAGTAAAAACAATGATTACTTCTGCGTGTGAAAATTTCTTTGGCAAATATTTTAACGAAATAAACCAAATATTTTGCTTAACACTTCTACATTGGGACGTTAAACAAAAACGACTAAAATTACATGCAACCAAATTAAGACTAATCTGGATGTATTGTATAACATTCGTAGCATGCAGTATCAACATGTATATTATCGGATCTCTTCTGATGCAAATATTTGTTCCCACATTTCATGTTGGCTACATCTTGACTTACCTGTTCTTTATGATAGGCCTCTCTACTGGGAATGTGCTTCAAATATGTGTACATTGCAATGCATGCAGAAGAAATAAATTAATTGTTGTGGGGAACAAATTGCTAGATTTTGAGAAAAAATACGACGGTAAGTTTGACTTATGATAATAATATATCATTGTATAGTTAAAATGTTGTAATAGAAATATGGACTTTTAGGAAAATTGCCTACGAAGATGACTGAGAAGGAAAAGCGTGACGCGATGGAAAAAATGAAAATACTTATAAACATTACAAGACTCGGATTCGCTTCATTGCCTTCAATAAGTGTCTTTAACGGCATATACTTATCTTTTTTTGAGTGGACACCTACTGTATATTTCATTGAAACATGGCTACCATTTATTGACTGTATAGCATTACGAATCTTATTAATTCCGATATTTGCGTATTTATTTATTTGTGTTGCCTCTTTGATTTTGTTGTATTCAGCAGTAATAGTCGCTTATACAATGTCAGTTGATTTTTGGGTCAAGTCAATAACACCAAGTGTAACATTTTCAAAACCTTTAAGCCAAACAAATTTTTGTGAACTGAAAAACCAATTGAAATTATTACGAGTGTACAGAGAACTGACAATTATGTATAAAGAGTATTATTACTACTTAGCAAAATTTTGGGGACCTCCAATCTCTAATGCTGCAGCTATAATAATACTAACACAGTTCTGTCAAAGCCTTTAAAATCATTCCTAAATATATATACCCAACAATACCATTTGGTAGCTTCGTTCTCTCATTATCGGCTATTTTTACACTGCGTGAACTGGCTTTCATTTCTTCCACCTCGGGAGAGTTTTTACAGCAATTGCAGAAAAGCGATAGTAAACTCATTAGGACGATGGCATTCAGCTTAATTCCATTACGATTTTATTTTTGGGAATATTTCTACCTTGAGAAATCAACGGTGTTAATCTATTTATATGTAGTTTCGCAATATGCAATTAATGCGATATTATCTATAAGATGCTAGGATAACTTAAGTAAAAACAAAAAATGTATAAATGATTACCACTGCCAAGTACAAAGCTAATTCTCCTAAACAGAAAAGTTTTCTTCGTCCTGCCGAACCAGTGTGTCCAAGTTCTTTTGTTTTTCAGATGCTAAGATTAATTAAATGATAAATAATAAAATTTAAATCACAGTTTACCTTTTTTACAAAATGGCAAATAATATATCTTCTGGTAATATATACTTATACTCATTCCCCAAATAGTTACCGTTACATATGTGTTTGCACACTTTTCTTAATATTTTTAGCCCACTCCTCAGCTGAATCTTGATAACATTTGTCAAACTAAGTAAAAAGATAATCTAATAAAAGTTTGCCCAATAATAAAACGGAATTCATTACTAGTATATTTTTTACTTGCTTAATTAACTTTTATGGTGGATTACAAACTTGCTGTACTCTTGCTGGTGCTTTTTTCTGTATTGTTATGAGTTTCAAGACATTCGCCTTCGTCCCGGAAATCCGCTGTGGCAAAATGGGATACTGCCTAGATTCCCAATGCGCCTGGGAAAAATGTTTCCATAATGTAATATATATTGGTGAAACATATCGCGTCTCAATCCCGTCGCCGGTCGCCTAACATCGGGTCTCCCACCGCCTAACATCACTTCGCCGGGCGACTAGCATTACATCGCCGGTTGCCTAGCATTACGTCGCCGGTTGCCTAGCATTACGTCGCCGGTTGCCTAGCATAGCGTATCCCGTCGCCTAACATCGCATATCCCGTCGCTAACGTAGCGTATCCCGTCGTCTAACGTAGCGTATCCCGTCACCTAACATAGCATATCCCGTAGCTAACGTAGCGTTTCCCGTTGCCTAACATTGCGCATCCCGTCGCCTAACATTTCGCATCCCGTCGCCTAACATTGCGCATCCCGTCGCCTAACATAACGTATCCCTTTCGCCTAGCATCGCGTATTCCGTCATCTGACTGTATAAATTAAATATAAATTCTAAGTTTTGCGTGCGTAATTGTCGGTTGTGCTGCATGTTTACGTTCGGGTGTCCGTTGTGCTAAATTTGGCACAGTAATTCTTATTCCTTAGTAGAAATAGTACACGTGTATTAGACGGGCACATATTGTAAAGACATTCTTTTGTTACTAATAATGATGATATCAACATTTCTCCATGCCATACATTAAATTTTATTATTTTTGCATAGTAGTATTTGCTATACCGTTATGGATGTTGTTAACATTGATATTTACACTTTCCAAATGTCCATACAATTATCGCTGTTATATGTATACGTAAGATGAATGAAGAAGATATCAGAAAAGACCTTCTTCTTAGCCAGGACATGTAAAAGACAATGTCAATAACGTGTATGAAGAAACATCATAGTTCACATCAACTATTATACATATACCGCGAGGTTCCAAAGTCGGGCAACATTGTGCTAGTCTTTCACTCGTTTTAGAAAACGCCATCCGGGAAATTATTAATTTAATTTAATGCACATTCAATGATAATGAATTTGCTAACAAGCAAAATGTTTCTACGCGAAATAGGTATTTATAGGTATTGTTGAATAAGTGACGTGGAATATATATTTTGCTTGTCTCAAACATTAAGCCTAGCATAATTTTGCGCTTTTGAACCACGCTGTACATTTACTTTTCTTGTATATGTTAGCGGCAAATCCGCAAATCAGGCAATTACAAAAATGCCTAGGCAAATCGTCAAATTTGTACTAAATTTTGGTTTTTGTGGTCAATTTCGTCGAAGACAAGTTATCAGGGCTTTGTGCACCAACTGGCTTAATTCAGAAGTCACTGATGAGTTAGAAAAATCTCACATCAACTATGTGGCCCATTTCATTTTTAAGTCTCATCAGTTAATATGACGTAGGTCTTCAAGGCAATTAATTGACAATGAAATGGCCCACATAGTTGATGTGAGATGTTTCATTTAGTACAAATTTGACGATTTGCCTAGGCATTTTTGTAATTGCCTGATTTGACGATTTGCCGCTAACATATATATATGTGTGGCACATTTTAATAACAGTATATTGGTTCTATAACTGCAACACATGTACTGTATAATCATTCGATCTTTTCGTGCACATTTCTTTCACAAATGCAAGTTTTTTTCCTTCCCGAAGTTCAGACTTTACAAGATCAAAATCACATGATTTTCTTAAGTCGCAAGATTTCCGGTGGAATTAAATCGTCATTTAAATTACATTCTCTCCATTTACTGCGTCGCAATTCCACATTTTAAAACAGGATTTTTGCTTTGTAATTCGAAAATTAATTAGTGCGGAATAAAGTGGTTTTAAATTTATCAACGGGCAATTATAATAAAATAAATTATTAAGACCAAGGCAACATTAATTATGTTAATTAAGCTGAGTTTAGTGTTGCTTGTTTTTACTACTCTTGTGAAGGTAAGTGTATTAAACAAGAAATGGATTGGGATCTAATGAGAAAAATTTTGTGTACCCACTTACCACAATTTCTTCCTTTTATAATGACGGAGGAATAAGATGTCATATGTAAAATAGTCAATTTTTGAGATTTTTTAAATTTCAGAAACATTTAAGATGAATTTTACTAAATGACTAACAATTCAAATTATGTATGAAGCAGATTTTTACGAAAGTTGACACAGTAATTTTACCCAGATTGCAGATCGTTACCTAAACCCTTCAAAAGCGACATTTTAATTGTAATGCCATGGTAGTTTCCATTTTTGGAAACAACAATATCGGCCTAAGGAACATTTCCAATGTTAGGAAATGGTCTCTACATATTCTGCTACGTGTGGAAACAAAAAGGGGATTGTTGCCCTTGGTGATGCATTTTTCTATGCAAGATTTGCTTCTTGTTGCACAAAACAATAATAATTTGCCATTTCTAGAATTGATAGCAAACTTTAAATAATAATATAACAATAATATTTGATTACGTTGAAATAAATTATAATGTCACTTATCTTTAAATGGACTGCGAGCATATACAAATTTTCAAGTGGGTTATGTACGAGTTAGACGGTAAAGTCTTACTTCAAAATGGCATTTTACATGATCAACAACTTTTTAATATACATTGATAGTGACTTGTGTGTGCTAATTAAGGCGCCACTGAAACAGTAGAGGTTAGCACTGATATCTTTGACAGAGAATAGTTGAAGTGCACCTATGGTGGCAAATAACAAAATCTTGTTTCATAATGAATCATAAAAACACGATAACACCTAACTAGAGATACGAAAACCTTTCCAGCTTATGAAATGGAATGTATTCAACCTAATGCGGCACACATTTCTAGACACTTCCACTTCAAAGATACAAAATTTATTATAATTATTTAAAACATATTATTGCTTACGCTATAATGAAGATATTGTTCGCTGTGGTAATTTTGTCAACATTTGTGGACACTAATTTTTGTAATTAAACAATAAACATATTTTTAATCGGTTTTCTGTAATGAACGGTTTTGCTTAATTTAAATGTGTTGTATTTTAGCTTTACGATGCTACAACTGTGTGCATTCATCTAACCCTGTAGATCACGCCGAAGGAATAGAAAATGATCCCAGTTGCAAAAATGCTAACCCAAAACATATTATTGAGTATACTGATGCTCAAAGTTGCGACTGGAAAAGCGTTCAGCAAAAATACGGTAATTTATGTCTTCTAATATATTATAAGGACTTTTGGTAAAACTATGGCCCATCACATTTTCGCCACATTTTTGCAAAAGGAGTCATTTATTTTTAATTTACACTAATTTTAAAGTTTTGATTTTTACAGAGATGTTACGACGAAACCATCCACGTTTGAAAATTAATTACACTGTACCAATCAATGGAAAACAGGCAAACCAAGTGTCTTGTTTTGATGAAGTATTTACGGATGGCAGATATGACTATACTATGCGAGGATGTACATTTTATGAAGTTAGTTACTGTGAGACCTATAGCAACACTGACGGAGAAAATGCAAAATACTGCGCTTGTAATACTGATGCATGCAATAAGAACACAAGTTCTTTAGCTTCCAGCATTTCAATTCTATCTTTCGATTGTATGATAGCCTTAGTTATTGCTATATTTGTAAGTTGTCAAAAACACTAATAAATACTAGCACCACATTTTACATTATTCTGCCACAAATTGCTTAATTCAAAAATTGCAATAATGTAATGCAAAGACGTTTCTAAAAATGCAATATTATTCATCAGTAAATTAAAACACATGTGCTTTATTTATTGTTTTCTCATCTTTGATTTTCTTTTTGTAATTAGCTACAAGTGAAATGCAAAAAATGGAAGCCCCGTTGAAACCATAGCAGAATCTACTAATACATGCTTCGTTTTGAACAACGAGACAAGTTAGTAATCTGAAAATTTTATTGCAGTAACAGTTTTGAGGTCAATGATTGGAATACTGTTAATACCAGAAATTGCAATTACAATCATTGTTAACACAAAACACTCATCATAATTTCGTTGAGTCATATAAAAGTTCATGAAAAGGATTTTCTAACCTTCGCCACTAAGATTTGAACGTCTTAAAGGGGATTTACTTTATATCGTGAAATTTATTTGTCTCCATTGCATGCACTGCATATTAAATTTCCTAAATCGAAGTCAAATTTGAATTAGAAATGCATTTTTATTTTTCGTAAATTTACAAGATTTTCGGAATCTTGTGAATTTGGTTTACAACTTTTTAGAAAATTATTATTATTGGCTATTAGCACATTCGTAAATTAATTATCGAGTTGCTTAGCAAACTTATGAAGGGTTATTACTGCTAATAGCCACAAAATTCAATATATCTGTTATCTGCGTAACGGCAAACCTATTTGCATTGCATATATAGTAAGTATACTAATCTTATCAGATTTAACTAGCACCATGATGACACAAACAAATATGATATAATATTTTACTATACTTAAATATATTTCTCAAAAATTTTCCGCTTTTCTCTGCACTTTATATTAGGACTTGTATGTGCTTATACTCACCACTTAAACTGGCATATTCTATTGAGTAAAGACAGAATACAGAATCACGGTGGACGAATGTAAATATTTTACAAGTTTCATACCCTCGAACACAAACCTACATACTTCGTCGTAGACATTTGCGGCTTTAAAATATAAAATATTTAGCTTGACGTTCTAACCTACTATGTGGATTTATAAATAGTTTTGATGTACAGTTCGTAGAACAGAATTCAGATTTTTTTATTCCTTTCGAAACAAGAAATGAATTGCAGTAAGTTACATATTCCGGGTTTTTTTGAAAAAATGGCTGGATCCTTACAAGAATGTCAATTTACGCATGCCAAGAATGCCAACATTGTAATTATTTTGAAAATTAAAACTGTTGTTTTCCGCCTAAAGAATAAAATGAATGAATATTTTATTCCACTTTCACTTTTTAGCATTGTATTCAACGCTTCCATTGTGATTCCATAATCTGCGTGAATATAACTCATATATGAAAAAGCAACCCCCAGCTAAATTTCCTAAAATTAACATTAGAAAGACGGCCCTAAAATTCCAAAGAGTAAGCGGCGTGGTATCCCAATCATTTTCTTCAGCTTGTTCCTTCAGTTTTTGATATAATGGGGTTCCTGCTTTCTCGATTTTAGTTTTGTGGACTCCGATTTTTTTAAATTTGCTACTTTCATCGTATTGCCATTTGCTGGTTAACCCACTTTCAAAAACAGTTTGAGAGATTCTTGTAAAAGAGTCAACAAATATTGAATTCTTCTGAAATGGAATTGAATATACAGTGCTATAGATTGCATCTTGAGAAACAATAAAAGGATCTTTTCGAATATTGAAAGTCATTCTCGCTGCCATTTCAGCATGAATCATAGGAGACCAAGCCACGCAAGCTGTTTTCGGAGTCATGTAAGTATTTTCTAAAAGTTTTTCCAAGTCAGTTTCCGTGTTGACCCTGGATTTCAAATCTTTGATTACAACGCCTGTAGCGTCTACCATTATTTTCACGGTTGTCTTACTTTTATTAAACACTGCTATTTTAAAATCACTCATTTCTGAAAGTTCTTCAACATTTGTCGGAATTTTATCAGGTGTAGGTAGCATAAGATTCGTTCTCAATGTGCTTTTATAACCTGTTCCCAAAACAAGTGTTCCCAAAAGCCAAATCAGAGCAATATATCGAACACCCGGAGGAATATCCGTTAATCCTTGCTCCATAGCAATAGAGTAAGGCATAAAAAATCCAGTTTCATAAACAATTCTTTTCAATTGACACTTTTGCATTATAAACATCACGAAAAATGAGACAATACTGACAAAAACGAAAACAATAAATATCCACACCCATACTTCAGCTGAAAACGGTAGAACTACTGCATACCATTGAACATTTGCTCTTGGAGGACCAACCAAAAATATTAGTTCCATAATTCCAGTCATTGTAGGAAAATCATAGGCGTAATAGTAATTAGAATGAAAACTTGCTGCGAAAGCAAAATCAACTTTCTTGTAGTACACGTATGACATCACACCAGTCCATGTACCATTTGGAAGAATATTTAAAAACACAGGAGTGTAAACTACTTCAAAAGTGAAATTAAAATATTCTGCTCCTGCAGCAATTACTTCAAAAGTTGTTCCCGATACTGAGGTTTTCTTTTGAACATCTTTGTATATCATAGGTTTAAATTCGTTAGCTCCTACTTTAAAATGTCTTCCGTTGAGCATTTTTCTGGCCTGAAGGCAGAAGATATCTGTATATTTCAATTCATTCAAAATTAACATGTTTTCTTTATCGTGAACAGAAGGATCCACAAAAATATTTCCAGTATCCAAAGAAATTGCACATTTTGTTCGCAGACTCAAAAAACTTTTTTCAGTAACGATTTTTTCAATAATTTCTCCACTACTAATAAAAATGACGTGATCAAATCGTCTATTCAAACTTTTCTTCATTTTCGTTACCAATTGTTCGTACAACAACAAATCTGTAAGCCAAATTATAACCGTATATCTGTATATATTCTCGTAACCCATTTTCTCAGTTGATATCGTTCGAGATTCTAGACTTTTTGATAGAGGCACATTATCTCCTATTAACACAGGATATTTATTTACAAGTCTCCAATCTAATTCATAGTTTGAATTATTCGAAATAAAATTTATTATCCTGATAGCTTTCACGTTGTGCTGCACTTTATAAGAATCGTCAATTACGTAGGAGATTTTTTTGTAAATTTCGCTGTTCAATATGTTATTCTCCACACCTGCGTAAATTGAAACCGTCGTGCTAATTATAATAAACGTGAAGAAACTATAAATTATATTTGCTTTCATTTTTGTTGTAATAAATTAAAAATATTACTGGTTAATATTTTTCCAATGATGCGGCAATCTAATTCTGTTTTTCAATCTTAAATCAACTTTTATATTTTCTGTGAACTGTGGATCTTGTTAAAATTGCTATTCGCTGCAAAGAAAAATTTAGATAATGAAATAACTGTAATTTAGAAAACGAATTTTATACGTGAGAAGTCTTAGTAAGAATGATAGCTTCGTCCTGAAATAGCATAGCAGCTAAGGTTGTGAATGCAAACAGTACTGGTTTTTGGTTTGCAAAATCTCTTTTCAAAGCTTCATTAAAGCCAATCTGATTGAGACATGACAATTTCAAACAGGGAAGTGAAGCTGTTAAGTTTTTATAAGAGAACTAACAATTCATGAATTCATTGGCATTTTCTAGGTTACGTTTGCTGCAGTGCTACCTTAGCTTTTCTGGTCTGTTCGTTATAAATTTTTGACAAAGAGAAATTGCGTTGGTCTCCGGTAGTATTATACATATTTTACGGATTTTGCTAGACCTAAAATTCGTTACACTTGTACCGAAATTATTTACTTCTCTTGATCCAACTTCTATAACTTCCATACTTTGCAACTCGTCAACAAAACATAAATTTAACTTGAGACCTTGTGCTTCAAGTAATACTTAAAGAGTCCCTCGGTTTTGTCAAGAAACGTATTTGAAAATATTTTGAGATTCTTCTGTTCAAGTCGTCTCAGTACAATTTCCGTCATTTTATAATTTACCATTATCATTAAATAATTATTGTCTTTAGCATTCAAGTAGGAGAAACCAAGTGTGTAATTCGTGAGCTGCCATTTGAGGGATTTGAGCCATAACTTTCTCTTAAAGTTATTTTTGTCTGGGTAGAAATCTTCAGTTGTTGTGTATGTGTTTGCATGTAAACATCTATATACTATGTCACGTAGGACCACGCCTAAGCCTTTTATAATTGGGTTGATTGGCTGGATTGCCTATGCCCCTCCTCCTGTTGCTAAGAATTCAACTCTGCAGCAACAATTGACTTGAGTTGAGTTAACAATCAGAGTTGAGTTGCCTTGGATATTGTACTACAATCCAGGCTTCCCTTCCTAAGAGGAATTTAAGAGCATTGCAATCTTACCCACTTAATTTGTATTTTCTGGTAGTAAATCCTGCTTCAATTCACCGGTCACTCACAAACTCAACTCAAGGAGAAATCCGCGCATACTTGAGTATGGGCGTAACTTAAATATAATCAGCAAGCCGATAAAGACAAGCGGTCAGGTAAACTATACCAAAATTATCTTTTTTCATGACGTTTTTGTCATATTCGTATTTATTATAAATTGTCATTATTAATATTCTGGATGCATTAACAGTATATGATCCTGAATATTTGTTCCCCAAAAATTATTTCTTATAGTGTGCTTAATGAAGAAATATTGTTTTTATTTATTCCAGTAAAAATGAAAAAAAATTCCTTTTGAATCTTTTTATTCTGGAAAGCACATACATTCTTCGGAATTCAGTCCAGAGCAGTGACTTTCATGCTTGCCTTTTCCTAAGCAGTATTTGAAACATTTACTAGTGTCATCAGGGCACCCGTGGTGATCCTGAACAGTCGCCATGATTAGAGACACAAGGGTAATTGCCAAAATAATTGCCTGTAACAGCTTCATCACTAAATCCAAAATAATTATTTAATTACTGATATAATAAATAAATTACATTAATATTTCGCTTTCTCTTATTTAAAAGCCGTGATATATTACCTGTTAAAAACGCCGTTTACTATACAACCCGTATACTAGTACAAAGGATATCTCAATACTGCTTATCAAATAATTTCAGTGACAAAATTTAAAGTAATATTTGAGAGAGACAGATGCTTTTATATCTACTTTTTCTCTTGCTACACATTAAGTTGAAGGCCAAATTTCCATTGTTGTTAACATAATGTAAAAAAACCAAGATTTCAAATACTAAAGATTAACTAAAATCCAGTTTACAATAACCGTTTATTTTAATGGATGATTGTTTAGTGTTTAGTGTGTGGCACTTGCAAAATTAATTGCTAATTTCCTATGACGGAATTTGATTATTTTATCAGACCCATAAACTTGAAGAATTTCCTCTTTGTTAACATCTCCCTAGGAGGCAAAGGACCATTGGGATACATCGGCAACCAACTTTTAAAGCAAAAATGCAATAATTAATTACTTAATTTTGCTTTTGTCAATTTTTGCTTGGAATTTTGGGCGTCAAATGTAGCGATTAAGCATGAAATATAAACAAACTGAATTTTGGTAGTGGTAATAGTGTGACTTGAAGTAATGTTTATTAATTTCTCTTCCATTGCCCACTAACCTTTACTATTAGTTTAGCCGCCGAATACGACACGTTACAACATACATAAACATACTGCATCCGCTTACATACCTTAGCTTGATATTATGCACACCTATTTTTATGATAATAATTCCATAACATTCATAATAATTACCATAAAAATTATTTATTCTATACTAGTAGCAGAAACACTTCGAGTTTTATTAATTAATACAGAAAATGCGTGATCCGTTGAAAGTATAATTATATTTATATTTTTTGATTTACATAAAATAGCATTTACAGATAAAAAGTGGTGAATACTATGAGTAAAATGAAAAACAATGGCTTTGTAATAATCAATGTGTAGAAAACTCTTTAGTGGCAACTATAAATGTTTCTATATTTGTTTTTTTAATATTTTTACTATTAAAGTAGCCGAAACATTTCCAAAATAAACCCTTTGTCTGATGAACAATTTTGGCAAAATTTGATGTAATTCCACAATAAAAATATTCACACAAAAAAATTACAAGACAGAAAAGAAGTGAACATAAAGTAATATAATAAATAGTTAGTATATTTGAATTCTCAAAAGATAGAGGGATTGGTCCCATACTTCCTGTACAGTGTCCACAATGAATGAAATTATGTTTGCTTGAGACATCCAACCAAAAGTGGTAGAGTCCTGATTGACCGAGTACAAATATCTTGTCTCGGAAATATGTACTCATAAGCGGAAGAGCTTTTGTATTAATATACGAAATGTGATACCCCTGGCGAAAAGAGTTTTGCTCATCTCCAAGGTACAAACGTCTACTGGGATAAAAATTTCCAGCTTCTGATGTCCATTGTGACGCATTGAAAAATCGGTGAACAGTAGTTGTTTTGTCAATAAATATTGAGTTTACACATTGAGATATCCATTGCTGGGGACTTGTATTAGGAAAGCCTTGATAAAATTTGAAGGACTTTGAAATATTTGTTAATTTAGTATTGTACAGAATACGCCTTTCGGGGTTTTTAGTTTCTTCCCATTGTATTCTTGATATTAGTTTTGCATTATATGGAAGTTCAAAATTATACTGTAGGCACCAGTCATTTGTATTGCACGCTTGAAAGGCTGATTCTATGATTTCATGGCGTCTTTTACTACGTTGATTACGTTTTCCATTCGTAGAAATATTACAGCGTGGGTCCAATTTACTACTTTTGGAAATTTCTGGGTAGTAGGTTTTGTTATTTAGGAGATAACATTTGTAGCTCTGTAGGATTTGACCTTTTAAAATTTCAGAAATGTTGAATGGGTTAAATTCGTCGTTATGGAGTAATGGAGCAAAAGCTGCAATCTGTGGTTTAGATAGCAAATCTTCAATAGATTCAATTTGTTTTAGCGGACGAGGTTCTGTTAGCTCTGAAATGACAATACTCTTGTAGACGTCTGTTAAAACGATTAATGTGAGCAAAAATGGGCCAACAACCAATTTGATCCACGTTGATCTGCTCATTTTTTCGGATAATGAGGGTCCACACTCCAAAATGTATCCATAGCATATTAAAATGAAAGGAAGCATTTTCTCATCTCTAAGATATGCTGTTAAGTGGACAAACACAATGACAGCAGATATTGATATAATAATGGCTACCCACGTTTCCCATTGGAATGGCTGAACGTAGCTAAGGTAGGACAAATATTTATCCTCCAAAACAATGCATGGTACAAAATTATAGGAGTCTTCTCTGGTGTAAATTACTTGCCAATGAACAGTGTTCATCATTTGCTCCAAGACAACAGCATCTGTTGTAAATTCATAACGAAATTGAATCCTATAATAGTTTCTATTAAACTGATTGGGTGAAGTTGTTTTTTTCTTTGGAAAGCAATTGTAGAAAATTGTAGAATTTGGTAAATAATGCAATGCAATGGAGGCAATAGCAGCAACTGGAACATACTCTTTTCCCGCCGTGAAAAGATTAAACAATTTCTTGCCTCTGATGGGTTTTATTATTAAACACTCTTTCTTGGTATTTTTGAGCGCCTGTATTAACAAGGAACTTTCTTGTGAGATTCGACTTTTGTAAACAAATTGTTTCAAAACTTCTTTCAGTATCAGTTGTCCAAAAGTATATCCCAAATTTGCATTTGTTGTTAGGCCAATTAGAGATGATTCAATCCACTCGTTATTCAGGTAATCGTAGTTTATTTCCGGGCAAAGATAATACAGCGACGTATTTCCGTTAGTTTCCATTGTGAGAATAAACCAAGGTTTTTTGAGAAGAAGAAATCTCATGTTTACCTCTGTGTTCCGTTCACTAAAGTGTTGGAAATATTTGGAATCAGATTGAACTGAAAATAAGATTTCCTTTACCAACAAAATGTAGATGGATGAATACTCTGCATAGTTATACTTGTCAAAGCTGAATTGTGATAAAAATTGGGGAACATTGAGAATTTCACCTAAGTAATTGACGAACATCATACTATTGATGTCGTTTGTGTTATTCAAATTAACTACGATATTTGTTATACAAATAAGTTTTGATAAATACGATGGTGATGCTGTTTTTAAAGTTGTGCGTCGTAATACAGACTTACATCTTAGGATATCCAAAAGATAATCATTTGATGTTGAGCTAATTGTACAACGTGGCTGACTCGTTAGATTTACATTTGTCAAAGCAAATGGAATGTAATTTCGATGAAGTTCACTAAGAAAATGATTTTCTGACTTCTGTTGACGACAATCCTCTGACCTAATTAAGTGAGAGATGACGTGTATATAACAAGTCTTATCAACTGCCGCTAAATTATTTAGCTTAAATCCCGTTGCAATGTTCGCAATGGCAAAAACGAAATGTAAAATGTGAAACATATTACTCGCCACCTATACAGCTATATCTAACAGCAGAACTGTTCAAACGAGGAAAAATTGTACACGACTACTCTTGCAATACGATACGATATAATTTACAAAAACTAAATTATGCAAAATTATAAATTAAAAAGATATTATATTCGTATTTGGTTGTCTTTGAAAACCTCGATTTCATAAAGCCTTTTACTTGGTTTGTCATCTGAGAAGAAATTAAAGGTATCTAAAACTTGCGGAAATATAGATAAGCGTATTTTACAGGTTGTGTTTTCTGATTGCTCTTTTTCGATAAGCTAAGTATACAGTTGATATCCTATATATAAAAGAAATAGTTAGCGTGACATGCAAGAACAAGATTCCATGGATACATATTGTACTTTAGTGAGCAACAAAACCTAAGAGTATCAGGTCGTCAGTTTTAGGGATTCAAAACAAGTAATTTTCATTTCCTGTTTTAAAGCTAGAAATCCCATAATCTGTTCCATTATTACTTACTGCATATTTTTATTTCGGAACATTATTCCATTTACAACGGTTTACGGTGTTCACATTTTCTGTTCTTTTAGAACTACAGCATTTTAAATTATAATAGTGGAATACATGTTAATATCATTTTTCCCCATTTTGCCAAATAATTTCTTATTAAAATTTCTAATTATCCCATTTGCCATTTTAACCCTGGCTTACTAGCGTCAACGTCCAAGGTCAACACGTGGAGAGAAGTGACATTGAAGTTGGTGTCTGACATTACGTTACAATGCAAACACTGAATAGGTAATTAATTATTTATTCCAAGAATCGACTTGTGGCTAAAAAGTCAAGTCTCCAGTAATATTATACTCTAATATACAACGGTTTTGATTACTAAGTATTGTGAGACACTTGATTAAAATTCCGTGGCCGTCTGTCCGTCTAACGGATAACTCGGGAACGGCTTGACCGAATGACGATTGACCGAATGTCGGTTTCGACGGCCGTTGTCCAATGATGTCATTAGAGTAGGAGTTATCTTATTGAACTGTACAATGTACTGTAACTGTCCCAAATATTTTGATTGTCCAATTTACACCATCAAATTTTGATTTCCTGTTTCGTACGATACTTATTTACTCCCAGTGTTACACTTTTATTCATTTTGTAATCACCCCAGCCAATTCATTCGAAAGAGTTACGAAGAAAGCACTTTCCAACGCATACTGTTCATGCTGCTTGGAACTATTCGTCATTAAAATATTAATGATCCGATGAACATAAGCTTACTATTACTTGTCAAGTATAAGCCGATGTAGTATGCAATCATGGCATTTTAAATATCATTTCCCAATTGGCTTAAGGGTTTAATGTATTTATTATTTTAATAATTTGCAGTATATATGTCACCGGCACTGAGCTCACATTGGCAGCGAGCGCTTGTCGAAATGCCCGGGCATCGAGACCACGGCCATGCCAGGCACTGAGAGCACAGATAAAACACGGTTGAACGTCATTAATAATGGTAATTTATTAGTTGGAGTCATAAAAAAGTCATCAATTTTTTAGAAAGCAGTAGACACATTTATGTAATAGTTTTTCGAAAAAAATCAGTGTGCAGACCATGTGTGTATGTGTAATGTATTCGTAGATTTATTGACATGATACAAAATAAATGAATATATGAACCTAAAGGGTTCCTGGGTATTAACCTCAACTTATCACTAGTCAAAAGTTATGCTGACGTCAGTACGATAAGAAGGGAAAGGAGACATAAAGTCGTAACCCTCCAGTATGCTGGGCAATAGCAAAAAATTGCAAAACAAGACAACCCATTGCAAGAAATTTTTCTCATTTGAAGTTGTAAAGGTTTTGCAAAATGGTCCCTGTCCCGTACAAAAAAATAAATCACTGTCTTCAGGAGAAGCAATTACTTGGGCTAAGACATTGACATTCTGCTACTTAGGCGCCGATATTAGTGACATTGAATCCCGAATTCAGGCATTTTGGACATATCTAAATGACCGTAGAAAGCAAGGAGAAAGATACCAACGTCACGTGACGCATAAGAGGGTGGACGTCGGTGCCAAAGTTTCACTACCAATAACACGATTGGATACATCCAGTACGTGCCCGAGGAACTTAGCTTGTGTGGTTCTTCAGCGATTCATCAACGGCAATTTACAATTGCAGTGTTCCGTTGGAATCATAGAAGGTATTTTCCCATAAAGGGATGTTGGAACTTGGGAAGCCCCCCTAATAGTGACGTCATGGCCTACTACATTTGTCAAATACATTGCAGCCATCGGTTCAGTTAAATCTTACAGCACCGCTTCGATTTGTAAATGCAAATCTGGATGCCAAACTAATAAATGTGTTTGCAAAAAAATAATATACCATATGGCACGAAATGTCATGTCTCAATATCATGTAAAAACCGCGAATAATTGGTCTGCACACTGATTTTTTTCGACAAATTATTACATAAATGTATCTAATGCTATTTAAAATTTAATTGATGACTTTTTTATGACTCCAACTAATAAATTACCATTATTAATGACGTTCAACCGTGTTTTATCTGTGCTCTCAGTGCCTGGCATGGCCGTGGTCTCGATGCCCGGGCATTTCGACACGTGGTGTCACAGCCGGGCACCGAGTGCTCGCTGCCAATGTGAGCTCAGTGCCGGTGACATATATATTCATGTGCAATTATAAAGTACGTAAAAATAATATTAAACTTTTCTTGAATTTGAAAATATGACCCACAGGGATAAAAGTTTTACATACTTTATTTAACATCGAAGGTTAGATTGGTAGATTACAAAATTTCATTAACCATAACCATCAACAAATCATTTAGTTGGCAAATTCATTTAATGTGGCAAACTATAGAAAAAGTGCTCTTTAGAATATTTTTTGCTGTTTACAGCTTTCTAATCCCTATACTATACGTGTAGATAATTTTGTCGAACTATTTCTATTTATTTTCATTTATTTTACAAAATCATCAGTATTCATGAGCCATGAGTACCCCTAAAGACTAAAATGCTCGCTTTCTGTTTGACTGCAAGTCTTCTTCGTGCGGATTGAGATAACACAATCTTCTAAATTCAGTAAAATCGACTACGTTTTCTGTTCCACTCATCATTTCTGTGAATAAAAAATATTCCCCGATTTTATCAACTACTTTAGAAAATGGCGACTTCAAAAATGTATTTTTGTCTAGCCAAATAATTTTTCCAATTGCAAATTGCATAATATTACTTTCTTCCCAAAAATCAATAATAAGATTTGTGTCTTCGTCTGGTACCAGTTCCTTATCGAAATCTAACGCAAGTTTGGTCGTCTTGAAATGGGTAAGAACGTTTTTAGCAGATGATAGTGAATATTTCAGCAAAATGAGGGTATCTAATTTCCAGGGAAAATCAGTGGTTATTTTAACATTGCACAGTTTCAATCTATTGATGCAAGATGGCAATTTGATTCGGTTTAAATCCACTTCGTAAACATCAGTATGAACTGATAGATTAAAATCTTTCAGCGAAGTGCAATTTCTGAGATCGAAAATAGGAAATAGGAAATTCGGAAAATTAACTGCTATGGTAATGCACAAATAGGCTAAATTTGGATACCAGAAGGTCTGTGTACCATGGAATCGATTGCGACTGTAATTTTCATAGACCAATAAAAGTTTTTCAACCGAATTCGTGTAAGTTTCGATTCCATTAGCATTATCGGTAATTTGAGCAACCAAATTTGACTTCATTTCAATTCGATTTCCAATGCAAACATTTTTATCTAAATAAAGACGGTTTGTTGTCCAATGACTATCACGTAAACCTATTACTTCAACGTCACGTATATCAAGACTTTCTAAGTTAGGTGCACCGCTTCCAACATCAAGTTCCCAAAATTGCCCCATAAGGCACAATTTTCTTATTTTGGAAAAATCCACGAAAGTGTTTGCTAGTATTTTTGGGCAAAATATCCTCCCTTCATAAGAAATAGAATTAGAGTAACAAAAAGTTAGTTGTTTTGGAACAATTTTTCCATTGATATGAATTTCGCAACATTCCAAATGTAAATTTTCAATGTTTGGTAACAGCTTAAGCGAAACTTTTAGATTAGCATAATATGGAAATCTGATGTCCAATGTAGTTATGTTTGGACCCAAGTAATTGTTTAAGTTAAGATACCCATTCGTACATAACACATTTAAAGATCGAAAATAAACAGTTGTTAAAAATGCCGATCCTCTCCTTTTCCAGATGTAATCAAGTACATCTTGAGTAATGGGTCCTTCAAATATAATTTTGTTTGAAGGCATTCCAGGTGGTGGGAATGTACTCTTAAAACATTCTATTAACTTGTGAGTTTTTTTCAATTCACGACTACTTTGGATTGGTGGTTTTTGAGCATTTGTAACCTTGATTACGAACATTTTGTAAAACTTTGTCTCAGATACTTCGTTCCACATCCGACACACTTGGCGGAATTTCTTTAAATCTTTGAATGTCAAAAATTCAATAATTTTTTCCACGACCTAAAAATAAAACGTCAAATAAATAAAATACACTAAAATTTAAAAACTGATGACAGATTTTATCCGGATCCAAATTGAGAAGAACTTACCAAGAGGTTCATTAACGCATGACCTTCAGGTTCTTCATTTTCCAAAATGCGACTGCAGATTGAAGTTTGTTTATTTAAATCCTCATACTTAATTTCCTCCATGTTGATTTCACCTTCTAAATTAAATAATAAAAATCAGCCATTTGATAATTGGAAAACAGATGAATGTCATAACTATTAATCACTAATAGTGTCACAATCATAAATAATTTTTTCAAACTAGCGACCCTGTTCATAAAAATTCAGCCTACATCTGCTTAAGGAAACATTTTTGAAAACCACCCAATTATATTAGATTTATTTCCCCTAATATCAAATTGTTTTCTTAATAATTTGAACAGTTTTTAATTAATTAATAGAAAAGAACTAATGGGAAGTACTTTGTAATTTACCAAAAACAATTTTTTCAGTGTTTTATTCGAATGTGCTCATCTTTATATAACTTTATTTCAATTTGATTGGTCAATTTATTTTTAAAAAGTTCGAATGAATTATAGTAGGGCCTTTTTGAAACAGAGAACAATGAAACTCACCTGTTTTGATTTAATGTCGACTAAAAATTGTATATTGTTGCAGTTGATGTAAGAAAAAATGTATTTTATTTTGGTTACTGTCAACTTTTAAGTAATAAAAATTCACAAGAGCAAAAATGAATACTCAATGCAAGTCAGACTAACTAATGCTGGAACACCACATTTAGACTAACAGTCAGTCTTGCCTTACCAATACTTAAGAGGTGAAATAATAAATGTGGCTGAACATCCAAATAGCAAATTCCTTACAATTTTAGTCGAAATATGAGATTAAAGAAGAGGTCAAAGAACAAATATATTTAGCTTTAGTGCAGTACAACCCCTTCTTTCAAACATGACAAAGGAACTGTAAAAAACCCATTGGAAAAGGCCTTACCAGTTTTAAATATATAAAATCGTTGCTGGTTGCTGATATGACATAGTAACTTAAAACCCAAATGCGCACATATAATCCAAGCGAAGTTGCTGCTTTCCTTAATGATACGACTTTTCGTCTCCCTGAATTAACAATTAAGCCTTCCTAGAAAAAGTCATGTAAAGGATCGACGCTAAATATTTCGTTCCACGAAATCCAAAAATTCTAGTCTTATTGCGGTACAATTTCCAATCGTCAGTTCATTACCGTTTCTATTTACGTCTTTCTACATCGGTATAAACCATGTGTATATTCTTGACATTGCAACCCTTTCCACATTTCTAAATTTAAACGGGAAGGATTGCCAATGGTCTGGATTAACGACTACTCTTTGTACTTATTTCATTATTGACTAACCGTTTCTTGTGCAACTGTGGACTTTTTTCAGGTAACTTAAAAAGTTGTCTGGTCTCAGGATTAAAATCAATTGGCTCATAATACAGTAGTAAATGCGTTACCAGGAACTGACTCAATTGTTTTCATAGTAAACTATGCATTAAAAAATCAATGTGGCATATTCAGTTTACAACAAATAATTGCCAGAAAACTGCAGAACTGTTAGTGACAGAACAATGCCAGTGGCAGTCTATTCTAGTCGTATCACTTAATATGTTTATAAAAGAAAGACATTGATTAAATGTAATTTTATTTAAATGTTGTTTGCATACATGAAATGATGACAGGAGAAATTCCTAGAAAATTAAATATACTTTAATTTCATCATTGATCCGAGATGATCCAATTGAAAATTTTGCTTTAAAATAACAAATTAATTTTGTTACTGTTTAAATTAGTAGCTTGACTTGAGATTCGGTTGCCAAATGTAATTTACGCTTGTATAAAGTGAAATGTGGTAAAGGACGAACAAAAACATACAGCAGCTGGTTACTGTAGGAAGCATATCAATGCAAATGACACATGGAAAAATGTAAAGGTTTTTGAGTAGATTTGCAAATAAGGCGAGTGATATGAGGTAATCACCTGGAAAAATCAAAAATACTAGTGCGAAATAAGCAGTGACAAATGCAAAAAATGGGAACAAATACCATTTCGAAAGAAATATCTCAATTGCTGAATACTTGATTAATTCTGCGACATTCTCTAAAAGACAATATTTACTACTCACTACTGATACTGGATTGCTACTGTACTACTGATATGAAACTTAAAATTATATTTTCCATGCGAAATAATGAAAAACTTTGCGTTTACTTTAAGCAAATCTCTTTATTCAGGTTTCAATTCAAACGTTCAATAAACGGCTAAACAAATTACTGGTTTCTTTTAATCGGCTTTATACAAATATTTGAAGTGGATATGAAAAGAAACTTTATTTACTGATTCTCCGTACAGGCAAAATAGATAAGATAATGTAAACAGCGACTCAGTACTTTAAAGAAGAATAACATATATTTGTATAGTATACTGTAATGCAAGTTAAGTTTACAGGAGTTAGAGATCAGGTCATTCACCGATGGCAGTTCTCAAATTGTGATGAAAAAATAAAAGGACGCTTCACGGCTTGACACAAACACAATAGAACACTTCAAGCTTAATTAACGATTTAATCAAATATGACGTAATCTATTGTGTTCGTTCAAATATCTTGTAATCTCTAAATTCTATTTGAGGACGGACACAAAATCAATTGAGCTGTAATTGCAACCAAAAGGAACCAACAACACAGTAATTTAAATACAACGTTAGTAACACTAGTATTGTCGATTATATGTGCATAGTGATCATTTCCTACTTATAATATTATTGTTTGTCCTGCAGTATCTGTCAACTCCATTTATTACAAAATGTAGAATTAAAAATTAAGATGATCATTGAGATAAGTAATGAGTACCATAAACGTAAAATTAGTATTCGTAAATTGTACTTCATTCCTTTAAAATATTATTTGTCGTATTGGTATATTTAATGAACTGATTGTTTTGCTTCCTAGTTCATATATGGCATCTAAACATGTAATCTCTCACTCTGTATTGAATGCATGCACTTTTTCCAATTTAAAACAAAGAGAAAGCTTTAGTCACATTGATATTTTAATTAATAACAGAGTTTTCTTCATTATAATTTTCAAATAATTTGTGAACTTATCTATTTCTCCCACGATTTTGAAATCACTAATAATTACAATTGAGGTATTTCACCTTTCTGCACTTAGCTTTTTGCTCTATTGGCTCACTCTCATCAGTATAACTCCAAAGAAAGCATACTTCCAAAGTTTTACCGTTGCCATTCAACGTAAATGTTCGTTGGACCTGTAACAAAACGTATCTTTAGTGAAACAGAGTACTTAAGCTTAAAAAGTTTATAAAAACCAGATAAAGGACACTGTACGAAACGACGTAGTTACAAAAATGAAATCTAAAATTAGAAGATAAAATCTAAACATGTCTTTTGAACCTCACCCCTTTTACTTTTCTATTTGCGTGTTCAATTTGTCCAACATTGGTGGACTCTAATTTAATCTCCTTTTCCTTTATTGGTCCTTTTTCAACGGTGGACACACCTGATCAAAAATGTTTTCAATGCAAAATAAAATTAGAAATAAAATGTACTCAAATTTAAGAAAATAGTATCTGTACGATATATGAATATTTGCTATTATAGTTAGCAACTATAAAATCGCAACTTTCATCGTTATTAGCTTTTAGAAATCCGCTTTCAATTTCCACTTCCGAATGCAACACAGAGCACGTATATGCAAGTTGATATCCACACTTTTTGAATTCTATTTTTACGCCAGCAGCATTTCCAAATGAAAAATTGGGATCATCTTCTTTTTTACATATCCAGACACCTTCTAACCATTTTATAATCTCCTGCAACGCTTCCGGAACACCCTCCATTGTAAAAACACACTGCAAAATAACTTTAAGAGTAGAATAAATTTCAATAATAGATTGAAAAACGTTGTGGTTTAGTATAAGATCTGTATCAACAGCAACTGTGTAATAGTTAATGCATTATTAATTGTCAATTTGTAACAAATCAGGGTGAACATCCTTCACGGGATTGGGATTTCCACCTAAATAAAGCTAATCAAATCATGATCGACGAAATCAAATACCTAATACAAAGCAATTGTAATTATTTAAATTACCTATGTTTGGGCTAATATTAAAAGTAGTATGCATATAAAAGGTATTTACTCAAAGAACCATATACGAGCATATTTTGTTGTACAAGCATAAGGCGGGGACAAACTATCTTGACCGATTAAATTGATTGAAAGTTGACTGCCGACCTTGCAGAGTGCAATTTACAAGAACATATGTCAATTAAAACCTTCTCATTAAGGAGGGGTTGTGGATTTCAATTTTGATGATGTCAGTGCAAGGGGCAAATGGTGTACTTCAAAAAACTTCAAAAGTGAGTGGAGCCGCCATACAAGGATCTCTGCAATTCAGTTAGTCTTTGTTTTCCCATTTGAGACTCGCCCCTGCACGCTCTTCCCTCAACCATTGAGTGTTATCTTCTATGTAAAACTCCACTCGATTCTGTACTTATTTACTCCGTTGAAGGTTTTATCACATTGCCATATATTTTACTCTATGACAAGCTCCCTCACATGAAATTTGCCGACGTTTTCGGAAAGATATGAAATTGGAATTTTGAAGTAACGTACAGGTTTCAAAAAAACATCAAAAAAAGAGAAAAAAAATTAGCAGCGGTTATGAGGCCGCTTTTTCTAAATTTCAGTTTGCAACTATGTAAGAAAAATAGAAATACACGTTTTCAATGTATTTCCCCCACTCCAAAGAACCCCAAATATTTCCCCGTTAAAAAACATTTTCGAAAATCAAGCCCTCATAGCCGCTAGAAAAATATGCGGCGATTTCAAAAATGTCTACCCCAAAACTCTCCGTTTAGCCATTCTCCCCCAATCAGGGATTTTAAAACCCCTCACCCCTCCTTAACATCCGTAAATTTCGTTCTTTCCCTGTTGACGCAGTGATAGTAATAAATACATGTATTACCATATCTACCTGAGTGGCATTGTCATGTTCATTCAAAACTACATACTTTTATGGGAGCATAATTAAGTAATCAATTCTATATTTATTGTAAACACGTTAGTGTTGTCGAAATACTGTTATTAATGACGGGTGACGGGTGTCTCCTTAATGCATGCACTGTAATAATTTAAGATGTTGGATATTTATTTCACGAAATACATTTGCTTATAACGATTATTTAACTGTCTCCAGATAATCAAAATTGTATCAAAATCATTAAACTCGTTACAGGCTACACTTTGTGGATGTTTGATTTGCAAACAACTGTTACAGTAACTATAAATTAAAGCGGGTATTTTAAATAAAATTTTAACTTTTTCATTCTGGAGATCAACAGTTTCAATAAAGGTAGTCATTTGTATGGAAACACAATGCTGGGCACAACAAGCCCCATTTGCGCCCAGAAAGGAAAAAAATTATTTAGTTAAAATATTCTCACTTGGGACCTTATAAGAGCGAAAACAATCGTCGCTATAACTAATTTGCGGCAAATCCAATATGAATATTTATATTTTCATTTCAGATTCTGTATCGTGCAGTTTATATTTCCGTTGTCCTTAGAATCCCGTAATTTCTTCCAAATCCGATATCGATTCAAAAAAAGTTTTCAATTCTTCTAAAGTCGGACGATCGGTTGGTTCATGAGCCCAACAACGTAGCATTTCACTATACCTGGAAATATCAACACAATTACAGTAAAGAATAAAAACTGGTTATATTACTAGAATTAAAGTGACATTTTAGTTGATTACATTTCCTTTGAAGAGTGTGCGGGTTTGCCAAGTCTTTTATTGTATTTAAGATAATTAATCAGTTCAAAATTATTAGAAATGCCTCTGTATGGATCTTCTCCCAAAGTAAAAAGCTCCCATAACGTAACGCCGTAGGACCAAATGTCAGACTGTGTACTAAATCGATAATCTGTTAAGGATTCTAAAGCCATATTGCGGAATGGAAGTGGATACTGTCACAATAAATTACAAATTATTTCGTACTTAAACTTTGAACTTAGTGTGAAATTATTAAAATTTGTCTTACCCCTTCTCCTAATTTGACGTAGTTCTCTAAATCATTAATTCGTCTTGATAATCCAAAATCACAAATTTTTGCCACTAAATCTTTTGTAAGCAAAATATTCCTGGCCGCCAAGTCTATATGTACAACCTGCACAAATCTTGGTTTGCAAATTTAGAAACATCAAAAAAGTACTGCTTTAAATTTATACTATTAATTATTTTATATATAGTTAAAAATAATTAAATGTAATATCTGAATAAAATTCCTGTAGTATTTATTTTTCTTTATTTATTTGTGGGCTTATAATAATTATTAAATTCTTTGCAAAAAAATATTATATCTTCTTACCTGGATACTACTTAAATAATCCATCCCTGATAAAATGTCTTTAGCCTATTTGTACAAGTGCCACGACATTTCGGGTTTTATGGTAACACATGACGTATTTTCACTACATGGACAAGAGAAAAAGCATTAGTTCGGTTACAGCAGGATAATGTAATAACATTTATACCCGCGGTATGCTCAAATTAAATATGTATTTAAACTACCTAGTCGTCGAAAAAACTGCATACCCATCTGTATTAAGTGATATATCACTGGGTTCCAGGTTTTCTGACATAAAAAATAACTCCTTCTTTGAATGCAAATAGGTTTTGACACTTCCATTGCCACAATATTCCAGTAAAAGGAGGACATTTCCTAAAATAAGATCATGTGTATTGTTTTCTATGGGAAAACGGTTTTTTTGTATATTTGTATTTATATTGAGAATATCTGTGGAATAGTTACCTTGTTTTAAATTTTCTGTGCAGGCACCAATCATGTTTACCACATTAGGATGAGAAACAATGTAAGCCAAAATTTTAATTTCGTCAAGTAGAGAAACAAAGTAATGAAAATTAGATTTACATTTTGCAATATTTACGGCAACAAGAGATTCTTCATGATAAATGTCTTTAGACTGCGGCATTACTAGTCTACCTAAAAGAACCTTTCCATATGCTCCGGTTCCCAATTCCTTTGTTTCATCTGAACATTTTATTACTTTGAGATTTAATTCTAACTAACAGAATACTGCAAAACATTCGTAATTAAAATACAAGGTACAGAGTTTACCTATCGAAAAACAAGTTTGTGGAATTTCGTACTTCGTTTCATAAGGTAGTTTGATTGCTTGAATGTAACCAAAAGAAGCGTAGTTAGAATTTTCCTGATGATGGGAATCTAAGACTGATTCTGATTCTCCAACTTTAAATCTTGATATGGCTTCTGATGCTGCTTTTTCTCTCATTTTCGTCACATTTCGCTGAGATCTCAAATAAGCAAATGACATCACAATCAATGCTACCGCAAAGAGTACCATGAGAGCTATGACAATTATAACAACTGTCGACTCTGTGAATCAAAAAAAGGATTTTCAAGAAAATAATTTTTAAAAATCAAAAATACTGCAAATTTTGCAGCTAAATTATTGCCCGCCACCATGAATATTTATTATTATCTATGGTAGAACCGTTGTTATAATCTGTGGTAGAACCGATGATATAATCTGTGGTAGAACCGATGATATAATCTGTTGTAGAACCGATGATATAATCTGTGGTAGAACCGATGATATAATCTGTGGTAGAACCGATGATATAATCTGTGGTAGAACCGTTGTTATAATCTGTGGTAGAGCCGTTGTTATAATCTGTAGTAGAACCGTTGTTTATGGTAGAACCGTTATCATCCTTGGGAGTTGAGTTAGGTAATTGTGGTTCGCAAGAGCAAGTGAATTTAGAGCTGGAATTTTTGCATGGAGTGGTGATGTAAGAAAGCTATAAGCAGATATAAATTAATTACAAACTTCTGTTGCATTTTACAAAAAATATTTCTACTAAATGCATGTACGCAATTTTACAAAATACTTTGTGTTCTGTTAGTTTTAATGGTGTCTCAAAAATCTTTAATATGAGCTACCTGAGAATAATTTTTAATTCCTTTATATAATTTACAAGGTTTGTCAGGATCTTTTAAGCATTCAATTTTCAGCTTGCATTGAGCCTTGACAAAATAAGACCCTACAAAGAAACCCTTCTGTGGAATCCAATGTGAAGTCGTATTTAAAGATCTGTATTCATATCGGCATTCCCGACAATAGGATTCTTCATATAAACGGGCACATTCGTCACCTTGAAGGGTAACATTTTCACAACTCGATTCTCTGCAAGTTGAATTACGTGGCTACATAAAAAGTAAAAAATACGCTTATTACAAACGTTTATGTTTGCTGAGTTTCAATATATTTTACAAAATTTGGTCTTACCTTACAAGAGCAGCGTACAGCAACAACACTCTGAAAAGAGAACAATTATATAAGTAGTTAATAGTGGGATCTTTGTTTTTTGTCAGCACAACTTTTAATACCCATAAGAAATATAATTCCCAATTATTGGTACCTAAAAACTCTTAAATGATTACATAACACCATTTTTAAAGTACTTTCAAGGTTATTAGTCTATCATAGTCATACATTTATTGGAAATTTGTCCCCAAAATAATGATTTTTCATTTATTTTCAGGCATTGCTATTGCCTAGTCATTGTTTTACTAACATATACCATTTATGGTAGCTTGTCTCCTTTGAAGCTATCTGAACAAATTTTTCGGGTTTTGAGCATTCAATACAAATCGTGTTATACAGGGTGTCCCTGAATGATATGTACACACTTTGGCTATGAATAACTCAAGAACGGTAAATTGATTTAAACGCGGTTTGTACCATTGGAAAGAGGACAAAATTTTGTACCGGAACAAATTTCATCAATAGGAATATCGGTAAATTCGGCCTACAAGAAAATCTCGAAGTAAAGATTGAAAAATGGATTCTTAAACAATCTTAGGCGATTTGGAGAACCGATTTTCAACTTTTTTCTTTCGAGATTTTCTTGTAAGGCGAATTTTTCCGATTTTCCTATTGACAAAATTTGTTCTGGTTAAAAATTTTGTCCTCTTTCCAATGGTACTAACCGGGTTAAATAAAACTTACCGTTCTTGAGTTATTCATGGTCAAAGTGTGTACATATCTTTCTGGGATACCCTGTATAATCATTATAAGTATTTCATATTATTATTATACTATAAAATGCATGTATGATTATTAGATATGTTTTATATCATTATTTACAAAGGCAACCAAGTTTAGTTTTCATCGTAAGTCATGATGATAATAATAATTCTTAATGTGTAATACAGGACCATGATTCCCAATCGGTCAATATTTTTGTACAGTATTTTTATTTTATGCATAGAAATATTGTTGAATAATTTTTTGATATCTACCAGGTTCCTTTCATTTTTTGGTACTTCTTTTAAACTGCAGTATTTTAAAAATTACAACCTTATTCCCTTTACGTAATCCTTAATCACACTTTGAATATAAGTACACTAAAGTGCAACATGTCATATGATACGCATATGGTCACAATAAGAAATGAAATGTAATAAAATCTTACAAGATCTTTATAGTCAACTAGTCCATCATTAGATTTGTTATGAATGCGGCAATCCGGATTAGGTAAAAGATCGGCGAAATTATCCACGAAACAAATTTTCATTTCACAATGTTCTTCCATTTCCACATAGTTAGGGCTATCAGTAACAACAGGCTCTTCTCTGTCAGAGAATGTATTTTTCGCATTAGAAGTTTGCAAAATCCCACATTTTTTCTTGGAATTAGTTTTTCCTACAGGATTTTTCTCCACACTTAAATCTTCACTAGACGCAAACTGATATTGCAAAACCAATAGTACAATTGCCACCCTACCAATATAAAAATTGAAAGTAATGAAACAGCAATGCATTTTACTTCATTAAGAACTGAAACACAGAAACGCAGAGAAATTCTTAGAATACAATTTTGCAGCCGATATAAAATTACCCCTTTCACACAACAACTTAATTAACAGTGTCCCAGTTTGCGTTGTCATTTACTCATTTTGATACCTTTCTGCGTCACTTTCAACTTTCTGAATCAAATGTATTCAAAATATTCAACAATAAACGATGAATACGTTACGGATCAAACTTACATTCCGGTATTCTGCGAACTCGTTTTAAAATGTCTGTCTTATCTCACTTATCTCCTATATAATATGTGCATAAGTAGATAAAGCATGTCCATAAAGATTCCATTTGTGAATATGCGAACAAAATGAGACTACAAATTTTTTCCGAGAAAAGGATCAATAAAAAGAGGAACAGACGTTCGAGAAATGGTGAAATAATACTTAAGGTTTGTTATCTTTTTTGCTTCGGTCTGTTTACATATCCTTCTGCAGTAAAGTAATAGTTATCAACATGGTTTGATAAAGATTACTGAGTTCAGTGTCCTAATTACAGCCACAAACCAACGCAACAAAAAGTAGGTTATGTCTATTTACTCAGAAAAAGTAAAAGTGGTCAAATGTTCAAAGTTGGTCTCAAGTAAATCCATAAGATGAACCTTGTTATTATTTTTAATCAAATATACTCTTTAATATTTAACAAAATGCTTATTTTCGAACCTTCTTTTGTGATAAAATGAGAATGTTAGACTAAACCGCCCAGATTCCTGTGATTAGAATTTGTATTGACGTCTTTGAAAAGAAAATTTTTATGAAAATAAGGGAAATATTATTTATCATTCGATTATACGGAATATTTCACGTGAGTTTTCCGACGAAACAGACGGTAAACCATCCATTATTAAGTGGGCGAAGAATACTTTAGGCTTTTGTTTTGCCTATCTGTCTGTATGTTTGTCTGTGGGGCCATAACTCATGAACCCACTAGGATAATTCAATGAAATATTTTTTTAATAAATCGGACATTGAAATAGCATCTTTCAATGTGAATATGAGCACTTTGATCTTGACCTCCGAATGAAAAATAAAATACATTTTGCTACTGTGGTGCCCATAACTCAAGAACCCATTGAGGTAATTCCATGAAATATTTTTTAATAAATCGGACATTAAAATAGCATTTTCCAGTTCGAAGATGAGCATTCTCTGACCTTTGACCTTTGCATGAAAAATAAAATACCTTTTGCTAATCACAATGCCACACGCATTTTCTATAGTCACTCAGAGAGTAGACTCTACTTTATGCTTTTGTGTTGTCTGTCTGTGTGTGTGTGTCTTTCTCTCTGTATTTCTGCGATCATCATCATGATAATCATCAGGATCATCATCATGATCCTCATCATGATCATCATCATGATCCTCATCATGATCATCATCATGATCCTCATCATGATCATCATCATGATCCTCATCTTGATCATCATCATGATCCTCATCATGATCATCATGGTCATCGTAATAAATATAAAATTTCGGCCACTTTTCCACAACGTTTACAACGGTTTATTTGTATTCAAATGTTATTCAAATTTACTTACCAACACAAACTAGACATAATTGGGTTCCAAATGAAATAGCAGAAGAAATGGATAAATTGTCTCCATCTACTTGGCATGTTTTAATACAGCATTGGGTAAAAGTAACGCCCCAATATAATTCAATTTATAGTAAACAGTAATTTTATATATTACATATTTAACAAAAAATTGCATACATTGCATTATATAATTTTAAATTAAACTACATTACTCAACGGCATATCTTGCTTCACTTCAGTCTTACAAATAGAAGAGGTCTACTGCAAGAGATCCTGCTGCCGTCACATTATCGCTGTGGAACGTGAAATAATTCTTTCCGAACAAACAAAGGCTGAAGGTAATCCGGATGTCATTTTCCTAGAACAGAATGATCATATGATGTGCTTCACCACACACTCCGGATGTGATGTTGTCAAACAAAAGTTCAGCTTTAAGCTATATGGGCACCTCAAAGACGACAAATTTCTTATAAATTATATATACCTCCTCCTCTTTCCAAATTCTTCATTTTTAAGCAAGTTATCGGAATTGCGGTAATGAAGGCTGATTACAAAATTTTGCAATTCTGTGTCGAATGGTGTACAACTTTGAAAATTAATCTCAAAAAAGTTACGACTCAAAAACTGAATAAAATTTTACAAAGTTCCTAGGCATTTTACAAAATTTCGGACTTTGCATACCATCTGTAACAAATATAACCTTTAAAGTGAAAAGTAAGTTTCTTTTTACTTAAAGCCTTAAAGTGAAAACTCAATAGCAAAAAAAATTGTCGGTTAATAGCATTTTTCCCATTTCGCTTCCAGTTTCAGCTTAGCATCTCCTCTACCTACCAGATCATTTAGGCTTCCAAAGTGTCAAATGCAGCATTCAACTTTTAGTTTGATATATTTCTGAACATACAACAACACTTTTAACTTACATTAATCACTTAAATTAATTTCATGTTATTTTTGTCTGTCTGTGGTAAGTGCTGACTTTTGCAGCGAAGTTACGAGTAATGAAGTTGATTTAATTATAATAATAAAGCTGATCTGAACAGACTATCTGCGAGTAATTGATCAAAACTTGTTTCTATTTTATATATTTTTATACATATGTTTCTACATTATTACTGTTGGTTAAATGTAAAACTTTGTGTACTAAAGTACTTGTACTAAACTTAAGTACTTTGTACTAAAGTAAAGTAAATCAAGGTTAGCCTATATATGGATTGATGTTTTAACATTTACATCACACCACAGATTCTTCTGCTAAAGAATATTCTGGACTATCGGTCAAGGACAGACCAGGTTATCATTTGAGTTGGTCTTAAGTCTGCCGCATTTCCTGAAATAATTACTCATGGGCTTAGTATAACTTTTTATACATGACAAAATAGTTTTCTTGGAGAACTGTTGCAAGTGCTTTATTGTAAAATAGTAGAAATCAAAATCGAACACCTAATGAACATGTTATTTAATGCAAAATAATTTTTCCACTGGCAAGTCTTCCTGCATTACATTTCCAGGGGAATCTATTCGCCATAAAATCAGATTTCTAAAAAGTTTGCCGATTTGTTAAAATGAACTGTTAATTTGGAAATTGAATTAATTCTGGTGATAATTTAATTAATCACATTTAAATAATTCCCATAATTAAAATGTTTGGATGAGTTTATACTTCGGTAAATATGGTAAGAGTTGATGTTTGATAAATTGGAGTCTTGTAGGACTGCAAAGTTTGATTATCCAATGAATTAAATCAAACACAACATTGATAAGTGGTTTGTAACAAGTACAAGTTTGCAAGTAAAAAATAAGTATGATAAAATGCAAGGTTATGTAACATTACGGCGGAACGTGCATTCATTAGTGAAAATTATAACATACCAAAAGGAGGAGGAATTACTATAGCATACAAAATTTTAAAACACTCTTAGAGAAGGTTATTTCTAGGTCACTATTTGCAAAATAAAAATTAATCCTTTAGTAGTTAACGAAATCTATTTACAATTTAAAATAATAAAAGTTAGAAAAGATACTTTGAATTTAGCATATGACAACTTATCGTCATTTTCACCAGAATGGTGTTAAATCGTTTGACAATTATTTCCAAAATGTGTCAAACCACAAGCGCCAAATTTTAAAATCGGATTTATGTAAAACAGAAAATCTAAGTATGCTGATATTGAACGTTTGATTAATTAATTAATGATCAAAAAGGTTTACGACTTTTCACTAAAATGTTCATTTTAGTTTGACACACTTCTGAAGAAGAGGAATGATATTCTGTACTCTGCTCCGTTTTATCTGCTAAGCCAGAATATGTCGGAGAGAATAAGTCACATGAAATATTGTGCTCAATGTTATCACTGGAAAGAGTGTAATGGAATTGTGCAAACATTTTTTGTAGTATGTTCAAGTTCCCTGAAGATTATATGCAGTTTATAAATATAATATTCATACTTTTATGCTGGATGATGTAAACTGTTTGCAGCAGAAGTTAGTCTTCGTTTGTTGCCGGTGCGTCTTACATTGATCTGCAGGTGCACCCGATTTAACAAAGTAGCAATGTTGGTAGAAACTTCACTGGTCCTGGTAATTATACCCGAATTGTTATTATTTCTTGCAAGTCCGACCGATCAAATCACCCAAAGACCTGAATTCCGGAACCATGAAAACCTGAAATCTTTGTTGAAAACTAACAAAACCGAAGAAGCCGTGGCATTAGCAAAAGTGATTCAAAACAACTTAAAAAGTACTTCTGCATTTAATTTGGCTATTTCGTTGGACCAGAATGGAGAGGGAGCGGAGGCTCTAAAAATCATAGAAGAATTGTTCCGAAACTTGAATAGCAAGGAATTCAACTTGAATACTTTCAATAACATGACCGCAAATCAAACCATGAATGCCGTAAAAGTCGAAATGGATATTTGGGAAAAAATATTCAAGGAGTCAAAGGAAAATAACGAGATTCCAGAACTCGTGGAACTGGGGGACAACCTAACTAAAATGCAAGTGAGGAAACTATTATTGAATTTGTATTGGAAACTGCAGAAGAAAGAAGAAATGCTCTCAGTTGTCAAGAAAACAGCGAGTCTCCACCAAATCACGAAGATTTTGTCTATTTATGATATTCCTTACTCAATTTCCCTAAAGGAAAATGGAGATGACCTAAAAGTGTACTTCTACAGAAGTGGAACAAAAGAAATCAGCGTGGAAAATTCTGTTCTGGATCTCTCAATTCTGCCAACAACAGTGAAGAGTATCAGTTTACGGAATACGGAAGTTGTCCGCAGTGGAGGAATTGACTTGCCCAACTTGAAATATTTGTTTCTATATTCAATGTCCTCAGTTTCTTTTCTTTCACACCTCAAATCAGTTCCAGTTTCTAATATATACTTATCCAGAATTCCAATTTTGGATCTATCCAATTTGCCATCATCAACAAAAGATCTATCATTAGGATGGGTTGAAAAAATTGTTGTCAATGGAGAAATTCAGTTGCCTAACTTGAAGATTTTGAAAATATTTCACGTACCTTCTTCTCCTCTGTCTTTCTTCAGTTCATTTCCGTTGAATGAAGTTTCTTTGCAACACAATACGGCGGATCTTTCTCTTTTGCCGCCAACATTACAAAAATTGAGTTTGAGAAATACAGAGCTCAAAGATATCACCAGAAAACTAGAGTTGCCCAATTTGAAATATTTGAAAGTATCCGACATGCCTTCTCCTCTCTCTCATTTCCAATCACTTCAGTTGAATGAAATACATTTTGACGAAACTTCCTTAGATCTTTCACTTTTGCCACCAACACTCCAAAAACTCAGTTTAACACAATTGGAAGTCGTAAACACTAGTCCTGGAGAATGGCATATACCTTCCAAATTGACACATTTACGTTTGTTTGGAGTTTCATCAGATTATTGGCCTCTGTTCCGTCCACTTCCGTTGACTAACCTTGAAATTCAGTTGGGGAAAGAATTAAATGTCGATTTGATGCCTCCTACCTTAAAAAATATCAAAATCATCATAATCCGAGATGAAGAAGATAGTTCTGAAGAAGACACTCCAACTGTAGTTGTCGGGGTTAAACAATTGGAGAAACTCGCTCTAAGTGGATTCACCTTAGAAGAGGTGCAAGAATACCTGAAAAATCTGCACCCAAAACAGCTTGTCATTTCTAAGTCCCCTAATGACTTTCTCCCATCGCAGTTGATTCGCTTGTTGACAAGCGAATTAAAGACAATTGCCGTCGGAATCGTTAATTGGGATTCGCTGCCGGAATCTGAGATGTCTTTGCTCTCCGATGATGAGGGAAACAAAACATCCCAATATTATTTAATGGAAAGCGGAAAAGGAACACCATTTCAAGTGGAAGAGTTTTATCAACTATCCGAAACTTATTATTAAAATCATTTAATTTATATCAATCGGAAATAAACCAATATCAATTACTAATCAGGGAATTTAAACAAACGTTGTCATCTTTTTCATTCCTAGCAATAAAGTAAATTCATATTCTTTGCATGCAAAATTGTATTAATCAGCGCACTAAAAATTTGGTTTACCAGAAATAGGTTTCAGGATTATTTATTTTAGTGAATTGAAAAGCATTGATACTAACATTTTTCAATATGAAGACATTCATTGGAGCAATTTTTCCATACTACATTACACTAGCTAGGAAACAACTGATAGTCATTTTGTCCTAGGACATACGACACAAGAGAGTTCAGGACATAACACTTTTCTCATAAGTACATTTTATAACACTTACTTGTGTCTAAAGGACTTAAATTCTAATAAAAATGGTTTTACAACAGATGCATTAAAAAACATAGGTATATCGTATTCAGTCTACAACAAATAAAAGCGGAAACAATGCAGAACTGTTAGAGAGAGAACAATACCTTTCTTTACGGCTTTTGTCACTGTATATTCCAATTGTATCACTTAATTTATTTATAAAAGATAAACATTTATTAAATCTAATTTTGTTTAAATGAGATTATTATGAAATTATTATGCACTCAGAAAAATATTTGATAAATCCTCTCATTCTAGAGTACAAATTTACCCCGTAGAATATATAAAATATGAACATTTGTGTACTAAGGGAAAACTTCCCTTTAAATAATTTTCCCTTTATTTAGTTAATAGTTCCTATTTGCAAGGGAAAATTTCCCGTGCAAGAGGTAAAAAAACAAGCTCTTGCAGGTTTTGAACTCATTCCCTGCTTACACTCTCACATGTGGATGGCGCCCTGCTTTCCTATGCCAATCCGACGCGTTGTAATTGAGCAGGGTCATAAGTTTTACTTATCCTGCTTTATGGATCATTTCACATTTTACAAAATGCAAAATTTCCCTTCGAAAAAGCACAGGTTTCCCTGTATATGAGGTGTTTATCTTTTCCATTAGTGATTTTCCCATTGGTGTTGTCTGAGTGTGAGATAATCACAGGGAAAATGCCTGGAGAATTAAATGTCAAACTTGTCAACTTAACAGCATAACACCAATTTTACAAAATCGAATTTATAAGAACAGGCAAGATAGGATTTGATCTTACACCATCATATTGATTAATTTTATTATCAAATTATCACTTCGTCTACTGTATAAACCTTCTCCGACTTTTCTTGAAAATAGGCTGTTCTCAATTAATTGGATTCGATATTAACGGAAAACCGTGAATGACGGAATAATATCCTGGGATGTTATTGTTTCAGAGTGCCATTTTGCTGCTAAAAGTGCTGAGTTAAAATCATTTGCAACTTTATTTCAACATTGGGGTACACCCTTAATTATTTTGACTACTACGTTTGTAAGGCATTTATTTGGGCATACACAAAACGAAGAAAAGTAAACGAAAATTTCTTACTCAGCAAAATAGTATTAGATATCTGTATGTAATCCAGCATTTTAAAGTAAACCAAACTAAAATTTTCATTTAGACAAGTATATTTAATTAAGGATATAGATCTTCGTTTGATATTGGCCAACTTTGCTTAATAACCAAATAAATATGTTACGAAAAACATTCCATTAAAAGTCAAATTTCGAATTTCAATGATCGGCTTATCCAAATTAGTAAATTGCAGTTTTTTGTAATCTTGATAATCTTTTTGTAATGGGACTAGGTGATTGATACCATTAGCAAAAACAATTCAATTCACTTTCGGCATCAGCCAAAGATATCATGATGATACTGAGACATGGATAAAAAGGAATTCCACTGAAGATCTTTTCCAATAACTAAATAAATTATTATAAATTATTCACCAAAGGATCTTGCACTAAAGTAAATCAAGGTTAGTCTATACATAGGTTTGATCTTATAACATTTACATCACACCACATACTTTTGTGCAAAGGAATATTCTGCTCTACCAGACCGTCAAGGGCAGAACAGGTTATCATTTAAGTTGGTCTTAAGTCTGCCGCATTTACTGAAATGATTACTCATTAAATTCGTATAACGTTTTACAAATGGTAATAATAATTTCCTTGGACACTGTTGCAATATACAGTATTACAAAATAGTAGAAATTAAAACCAAACATTTTAAAGACATTTTATTTAATAGAAAAATAGTTTTTTTCCACTGGCTAGTTTTTTTACATTTCAGTCAAGAGGTCGAAATATGAAAGAGTTGAAAAACTAATATATTTATAGGCTCATTTTCGGCGAAATTTATTTCAAACTGTAAAAGCTAAAAGGTGCAGATTTCTAAAATGAACTGCTAATTTGGAAAATGAATTTAATTCTGGTGATAAACTAATTAATCATATTAAAATAATTCCCACAACAAAAATATTTGGATGAGTTTACTATTTCGGCAAATACGTCAAGAGTTGACGTTTGGACAGATACAGTGGCGTCTTGTAGCGCTGCAAAGTTTGAATATTATGCAATGATTTAAATGAAACATAATATAGATAAGGTACACTTATGTAAAAAGTATGTTGCAAGTAATAAAAAGTGTGATGTAATTCTAGGTTATGTAACATTACAGAGAACGTGCATAACTTAATGAAAATTATAACATACCAACAGGAGAAGGAATTACAGCATACAAAATTATAAAATACTCTTAGAGAAGATTATTTCCATGTCACTATTTCCAAGATAAAAATTAATCCTTCAGAAGTTAACGTAACCTATTTATAATTTTTAAATGGAAATATAAATAAAATTTAGAAAAGATGCTTTGAATTTAGAATATAACAACTTATCGTCCCTTTTCACCAGAAAGGTGTTAAACCTCTTAACCATTACTTTGTCAAACCACAGGCGACTTTTAAAATCGGATTTATGTGAAACAGAAAAGCTAAGTATGTCGACGTATTGAACGTTTGATTAACTAAATGGTAATTGGGGCGTATGGGAATTAATGACCGAAAAGGTTTACGACTTTTCACTAAAATGATCATTTTAGTTTGACACACTTCTGAAGAAGAGGAATGATATGTTGTATTCTGCTCCGTTTTATCTCCTAAGCCAGAACATCTTGGAGAGAATAAGTGACAAGAAACATTGTGCTCAATGTTATCACTGGAAAGAGTGTAGTGGAATTGTGCAAACATTTTTTTGTAGTATGTTCACGTTCGCTGAAGATTATCTGCAGTTTATAAATATGTTATTCATACTTTTACATTGAGTGATGTAAACTGTTTGCTACAGAAATAATTTAGTCTTCGTTTGTTACTGGTGCGTCTTACATTTATCTGTAGGTGCTCCGGATTTACAAAGCTGCAATGTTGGCAGAAACTTCGCTGGTCCTGGTAATAATACCCGAACTGTTATTATTCCTTGCAAGTCCGACCGATCAAATCACCCAAAGACCTGAATTCCGGAACCATGAAAACCTGAAATCTTTATTAAGAAATAATAAAACCGAAGAAGCCGTGGCGTTGGCAAAAGTGATTCAAAACAACTTAAAAAGTACTTCTGCATTTAATTTGGCACTTTCTTTGGACCAGAATGGAGAGGGAGCGGAGGCTTTAAAAATAACAGAAGAATTGTTCCGGAATTTGAATAATAATGAGAATAACTTGAATACTTTCAATAACATGACCGCCAATCAAACCATGAATGCCGTAAAAGTCGAAATGGATATCTGGGAAAAAATATTCAAGGAGTCAAAGGAAAATAACGAGATTCCAGAACTCGTGGAACTGGGTGACAACTTAACGGAAATGCAAGTGAGGAAACTCCTATTGAATTTGTACTGGAAATTGGACAAGAAAGACGAAATGCTCTCAATTGTCAAGAAAACTGCGAGTCTCCACCAAATCATGAAGGCTTTGTCTATTTCTAACATTTCCTACTCGCTTACCCTAAAGGAAAATGGAGATGAATTAAGTGTGTACTTCTATAGAGATGGAATACAAATAAAGAAAATCAGCGTGGAAAATTCTGTTCTGGATCTTTCAATTCTGCCAACAACAGTGAAGAGTATCAGTTTACGGAATACGGAAGTTGTCCGCAGTAGAGGAATTGACTTGCCGAATTTGAAATCTTTGCATTTATATTCGATGCCCTCTGTATCTTTTCTTTCCCACCTCAAATCAGTTCCAGTCTCTGATATATACTTTTCCAGAACTCCATTTATGGATCTTTCCAATTTGCCATCATCAACAAAAGATTTATCATTGGTATATGTCGATAAAATTGTTGTCACTGGAAAATTTCAGTTGCCTGACTTGAAGAATTTGAAAATATTTTACACACCTTCTCCTCATCTGTCGTTCTTCAATTCATTTCCCTTGAACGAAGTATATTTACAGCACACTACTGCAGATCTTTCTCTTTTGCCACCAACATTACAGAAATTGAGATTGCACAGCGCGGATTTAGAAAATATTACCAAAAAACTAGAATTTCCCAATTTGAAATATTTGAAAGTATCCGATATGCCTTCTCCTCTCTCCCATTTCCAATCACTTAAATTGAATGAATTAGAACTAGACGATACTCCCTTAGATCTTTCTCTTTTACCACCAACACTCCAAAAACTCAGTTTAACACATGTGGAAGTCGTAAACACTAGTCCTGGAGAATTCCATATACCTTCCAAATTGACACATTTACGTTTATTTAGAGTTTCATCAGACTACTGGCCTCTGTTTCGTCCACTTCCGTTGACTCACCTTGAAATTCAGTTGGGGAAAGAATTAAATGTCGATTTGATGCCTCCGACCATTAAAAATATCAAAATGATCATAATCCGAGACGAAGAAGATAGTTCTGAAGAAGACACTCCAACTGTAGTTGTCGGGGTTAAACAATTGGAGAAACTCTCTCTAAGTGGATTCACCTTAGAAGAAGTGCAGGAATACCTGAAAAATCTGCACCCAAAACAGCTTGTCATTTCTAGGTCCCCTAACGATTTTCTCCCATCGCAGTTGATTCGCTTGCTGAACAGCGAATTAAAGACAATTGCCGTCGGAATCGTTGGTTGGGATTCGCTGCCGGAATCTGAGATGTCTTTGCTCTCCGATGATGAAGGAAACAAAACATCCCAATATTATTTAATAGAAAGCGGAAAAGGAAGACCGATTCAATTCGAAGAGTTTTTTGAACTATCCGAAATTTACTAAAATCATTTAATAATGTCAATCTGAAATAAACCAATATCAATTACTAATCACGGAAATTAAACAAACGTTGTCATCTTTTCCATTCCTAGTAATACAGTAAATTCATAATCTTTGCCATGTAAAATCGTATTCATGATCACATTAAAATTTCCAGTTTTTGCACTTCCAGAAATAGGTTTCAGGAATATTTATTTTACTGAATTGAAAAGTAGTTCGATGGTTGTAACGCCGACGAGCGAACGAAGAACATGAAATAAAATATACACATGAAATTAATTTTACAAGGATAACTAGATCTCAGCATTTAATTGAATATCAACTTTAGTTACTGCGTTTTGCACTTTTCATTACTTGATAAAATTTTTGTAATTAGCATAGCGGCTAACAGCAATATTGAGTAATATTTAAAGAATTGGGTGTTCCGCCCTTTTCTTTATCGTTAATGCATATTTAAATGTTTTTTTCGAAATCAGCGTTTTTACCACTCTGCATTGCTTTGACGATTGCATATTTATGTTTTGGTTTCTCTTACAATTTAGTGTCTTTTGTATCTTTACTTACTTACTACACATAGCATACTTGTCTTCATAGGAGGATAACAGTCACGTGGTCCGTAAATCCCGAAAAAGATGAAGAAGTTGTTTTACAAAAAAGACTAAAAATTGTAACTGTGCACAACAAAATTACCATATCTACATTATGAGTTAAATATTTTACCATAACTACAGCAAAAAATTGCATACCATAAAAAATCACATCTCATAAAAAATTGCATACCATAACGGCACAATAAATACTTTCCTAGGAAAAACAATTGCATGATTGAAAAAGAAAGTTCATTGTTGTACCGAAAAATTCAAAATTTTCAATTTTCAATTCTAAAATTCACTATAAAATTACAGATAAGTCACATTTATGTAATTTCGTATTTGCCAAAGAATTGTCAGGTAATTTGGCAGACGGAAACCGTAGAAACTTTTTAACGGAAGATATTATTATTGATATTTGGTAAATCTGTTAAAGAAAATTGGAGAAAGATCCTAAATCAGGAAGAAAAATTGAATTGCATCCGGAACACAGTATAGTTGATAAAGTATTTCATTATCAAAGGGAATTATTATTAACGACTAGACTGCCGACTATTTCTTGACGACCGTTTATGCGAAGAACCGACTATACAATGTCACGCTAATATCCAGTCATCTCAGCAAAAGTGTTATCAAGCTCAGTTGTAACACTCTTGTACATTTCGTTTTGCATGGCCAATTCCACTGTAATTCATAAATAACTATTTTAAAACACATTTCCATAATCAATAGACTTTTAACAAAAGATAACCTTACTATCGATTCTGTCGACTTCTTTCTGCAATTTCTCAACGGTTCTTTGAGCAAATTCGGCACGGGCTTCACCCTGCTTAAGTTTCGCACTCAAATTGGTGATTTGCTTCGTGTATTGAGACTCACGATCACGAGACTGTAATTTTTAGAGGTGACATTTTCGTTAGAATTTTTATTACATTCAGAGATTATAAGAGCAATTACTTGAAGAATACAAGGAAAATATGAAATGTGAAATAAATGAGGCAATGAAGTTTTACTTTCTCTTCAGCAACTTCAAGGGACCGAAGGTTATTACCTACAACTTTCAACTCTTCCTCCAGCTCAAGGATTTTACTGTAGGTAAGTTAAAAAATCAATACAGAGAATCAAAGAAAAGTCAATTTTTAATATTTTACACACTGTTATTAGATAAAACAGACGTGATCTACTTTAATGTGGGTCACGTTTTGAAATACAACAATTTTTGGCTTTATATATTGAGCATTATCATACTAACTGCTATAGTAACTTAGAAGAAAACCTACATTTTCGAACTGAGAGTCTATTTGAATATATATTAAACATTATAGATACTTTATGGTAATACCCGTGACAACCTGTCTGTCTTTCAGAATGGTAACCTCTGGACGGATTGAGATAAAGGTCTAAAATTTGGGATATGTCTAGTTGAGGTACAGCAGAAGGCCAAGTATTTAGGTTGTCTAATTTTAGCTTATTAATCAATTTGTCAACCAAACATTTTCTGCGATACTTTGGTACGCCCAGTCTTTTACTGGCTTTTAATGTCTTCTTAAATAAAAAAATTAATGACATTGTTTCATTTTGCCTAACATTAATTTCAAAGTTGCTAATAATTTATTGTCTTGCCTTCTTCCTTTATGTCTATTTTGGCCTGCTGCCCTAATGGATACGTAAATATACATTTACTCATCCTGTCTGCCTTCTTTATATTGTGTTGCACTTGATAAATGAATATAAGAACAAAAATAGTTAACTGATGTTCTCTTGTTCATATTTAATAGGTACTTAAACAATGTCTTGTTTTGATATAATTAGCACTTACGATTCTCCAGACTGGGCACGATCTTCAGCCATGTCCAAATCAGCCTCAACCATTGCCAGTTTGCGAGAGACCTGCATTTAGCACAAACAATACTTTCTTTCATTGTTCATTGCTTGATAAAAGATTAAATACTTGCTTGCTTTGCTTTAACAGAAAATTCCAATAGTTTTTTCCCGTTGACAACTATATTTAGTAAGAATTGCTAAGTGTGGAAGAGAAACGGGAATGAACCTCATCGTATTTGCGGTCGGATTCTTCAGAGGCGTTATTAATATCTTTCAATTGAGCTTCAAGAGATTTCATTTTCTCTTCATCTGTTGCATTGCGGTCCTTCAGCACTTTATACATACTAGAATTGTAGAAGGAAAATGAAATAACAAAGATGATTATTAAGCATCGAATAACAATGCATATTTTTTGATTTTTTGCTTTCCAAAATGCAATTTGGCTTTTCCTCAAGTCCATTGTAACATTTTGCTTGTAAAAAGTAATTCTTTTTTGTTCCCTGCTTCTAAGTATTAGGTTTAGGATTTACCGTTGAGATTCATCACCAGTGTGCAAAACGGTAGCCAAATTGGTTGTTGTTGACTTCAACTTTTCTTCCGTTTGCTCGAATTTTTCTTCAATGGTTTGAACTTTGCGACCCAATTCGAAAAGGTCTTTCTCGGTCTGAAAACATAAATGCAAAATAAAAAGTATTTTCCAAAATCTAATGAATTGTTAATACTACAGCGGGTTTACCGCTGTGAATTTCGCTGCTTTGGTCTCAAGACTAGCATTTGCGTTGATCAGGGCTTCTTGTGCATTTGTCAGTTCAGTTTCAAGCATGAGCTTCCTCTTTTCCAAAGCTTGTACCTCTTCGGCTGCCTTGTTACCCCGAAGTTGGGCTTCACGTTGTGCAGCTTCTTTTTCCTCTGCTTTCTCGATAGCATTATCCTTATCCAACTTCAGCACCTGCATCTTCTTCTTGATGGCATCCATTGCGAATTATTCTTTTGTTGGTTTCTAAGTTACAATAATACCTGAAATTTAAAGTATTATGTTACTCTTAACGATTGAAGAAATAACCAACGATTTCAGATGTTTTAATTGTTAAAACAATAGTAATAGACAGTAAGTCTAATTATAAACATGTATTTCTCCCCAATCTTATGTAATCTTCAATTGGATTTCCAAATTTATGAACTCCTAAAAATGTTTTTACACCATATGGGTTAAATTACTGCAAATATACTTTCCATTGACATCCCAAAGGTGGACATTCCAAAGTAACAGATAAAAAAGACAAAACTAATGGAATAAAATTGATTTACGACAAATTAAGTAATGAAAATATTTAGAAAATTGTTATACGGCCACTTTGTTGCCAATGGTATTAAGAAAAAACTGCTTGAGATCACAGAAACGAATTCAACAGGTTCTTCTCAATATAAAGCATAGAATTGCCGTAAAATGCTTCTAAATTACTTATATTGCGAAAATATATCGCATAATATTAAAAGAAAATATTTTTATTGTGAAATAATGAATACTTACAGTAGTGAAATGCAGTTCTTGGACGAGGATAACAGCGACTGAGAGCTCCAGAGAAGTGCCACATGAGTAATTCAGGCGAGCATCAAAATTAGATAATGGAATATAAAAAGAACAAAGATGACAAAGAGGCGGTGCCAAAAATAAATTACGGACATCGTTACATTTGCAACGTTACTATTTATACATTACTCTATAGACTTTGCCAACTCATAACTCTCCTATTCAGGTCGACACTTCAAACATAAAAGATAAAGCAGTTTAGCACAACTAGCATCTCTTTTACTTTCATAATCTTTATGCATTCTAATTCTTCCAGTTTAGAGAACTCCGCTTTGTTGTGTTTACATTTTCGTGTTTGGGGAACAACAGAAATCTCCAAGAAATAATCCTCTAATTTACTTTAATTCGGTTTCAATATTAGTTTGCTTAATCACTTACTAGAGTTACATTAACATATGTACTTGTGTATGCAAATAAATTGGGATTTTATCACATCTTAACACTTTCAAAGAAATTATTCGCAAAAAATATTCACTATTATATTTTAAACGCAGCTGCAAATTATATAATGGTATTAATAGAATAGAACACGAATAGCATATTGCAGAATTATAAAATGTGTGCTAACATTATGAACGTGAATATTTAGTGAACTGAATAATAGCTCGCTTTGCGTCAATGTAAAATTACTTTTTCCTTTTGATAAGTTTTTATGGCTTTTACTTCTTTTTATGCCATTCATGAGATGTCAATAATTATTTTCTATCCTGAAGTGCATGATGGCACACATTGCAGTTTTATCTTACCAACATTCTTGGTATCATGTTTTTTCAATTGGGTCATTTAGTCACTGTATTAATGATAGTCTATTCCTGGCAATGAATCTAGATATTATTTCTTTCCCATTGGTATAGTAGTATCGTAGACTTAAATATTACAATAGTGCAGAGAATCGCGCACTACATGTTTCTGCTTAGGATTTATGCAACTACAAATCCTTGGAATAAGTGATAATGACTTAGAACATACCATGATGTCATCTATTTCAATATAAGAAAGGTTGTACAAAAGCCCACGATTAGACTAGCAGTGTTTAATTAAATCAAAGAGCATGAAAATTAAATTGCAAATTGGTTAATGGTCGTTATCATTTTCAAACCAAAAAAAACAATTTTTCTTAAGTTACTAGTAGAGAAGACATGGTAAGCCTGTTTAAGCCAGTATCATAGTCGTCAATTTTGGAATGTATTAACCAAATTACACTAACCGATCATTTATTCTATCGGTACTGGATTTTTGAGAAATCAGTTCTGGCGTAAATCAAAGCCAAAAACATGTTTTGGTATTTGCGTTGGCCATTTAATTCACAGAACAGCTTTATATGCTCGTTCTGCCAGTAACTCACATTCAAATCACATATGCAATTATTCTCAAATGTATATTTTTGTATTAATAATAATGCCATTTTAAAACCACTACTTGTAAACAATGTATGAACGCTGATGTATAAAAAATCAGGCTATCGACCTGTAGAATACTTGAAGCATTTTAAAAGCGATATCGCATTTTGGTAAGTATGTATGGAATGTATTATCAGTTTGGCATTGCGACGTATTATAGACTTACATTTACAACAATGTAATAATATACGGCCTTACGTAACATGTGATTTTGTGCCAGGTGCAAGTTTGTCTTTAGTAGCCATAAATGGATTTAACATGCAATAAGAGTGGTCTATAAACAGCATGACTCTGCAGTACATGATAGAGTACAGATACACTGCAGACAGATTGACAATTAATCGATTATATTTGCCATTATAGAAGTATACATTAAATAAACCTGTTAAACAAAGTACCAAGATAATGGGGTAACCAGGTTTTAAAGTTAAAACATTTTGCCTTTTAGCCGACTTTTTATTTAGGACTTTGTTCACTGAGAGCAAATGTTCGCATGTGTAAAAGTACATTCAATATTTATAACATATTAGAGTCAGAGAATACCAACATTGTAACTATACATTGGAGTATTCACAATGCTGACGATACATGTATGGGTATTAATTTGTAGCGACAGAAAGGATGGATTCTCAAGAAATATTTTTTATACCACACAAGTAAAAACAATCGGCTCTGCTAAAGTTCTCATAGCTATTACTCATGTCGTTCAGAACATTTCAGATATCACGGTATATTATAATATTGACTCTCCGTTGGAAGCCTCTTAGCAAAAACTTACGAAATCTCAAGAACGAAAGCAATAATCAAAGTATTTTAAGCAGCTGCTCATTTTTGTAAGTTACTTCTTTAAAGAATATTTAATTTGGAAGCCTCAACTTTCTTTGCTTTCTAGACGTATAATTTTGTACACAATGTACAAAAATGGCTGATTTCTTCCCGAATTAAAAAAGTTGAACTTTTATTTTAAGTAGTATTCACTCCAGGAGCTCTAACAACCATTGTTATAATTATTGTAGCATTATCTTTGCAGTTATTTTGGAAAGCTTTGAAAGTACTTCTGGAAAATAACTATTATGGTTGCAATTAATTCCACTGCTACTCTTATCCTACTGTCTTGTTTCATTTTGGTTACACATGGCCAAATTTTATTATCACTACTTTCAAATTGTGACTTCGAAGTTGTTTTATTTTCTAGTATTTTAGGGGATTATGTTTTCCAAAAACTAATATTTGTACCACGAACGATATTAACTCCAAAGAATAATTTCACCAAGTGGTATGATAAGTACAAAGGAAAGGGTCGATACCCAAGTTCATTGTCAAACAGAAATTGTCATGTCCTTGTTTTTGTGGAGCCTTTCGCGAAAACCATTTCATGGATTCCAAAGTTTCCGACAGTATTCGGCCGAGAAAAAGATAAACCAAACGACAAGTTTTTGATAATTAGCACATTGAATACTTTTCTTAAATTGAAAAATTTTGCGGATGAATTGAATTGGGGTTTGACGAATGAACTTTATATCCTGGTCATCAATTATTTCAATTCTAAGTCCTACATGGAACTAACAGTGTCACAATTCAGCAAAAAATTTACAAGAATTGACTTCACAGCACTGGAAAACTCAAGAAAGGGTATTATTAGAAAGTGTTCTAATAGCAATCTTCATAAAATGAAAGTCATTTCAGTAGATTTCTCCCTACAGAGCAATAAATACGTAAGTAGGCGGATGTGTGCTTCGTCACCATACGACCTTATCAAAAAAGGAATATTTCTAAAGTGCATAAAAAGTGAAATAGAAATACCTATTTTTGAAATGATGGCTGACCATTTAAATTTCACTCCTGTCTACCAAAGAAATGTTGAAAGAAACAAAACATATAACGCAGCATTTATGTACGACTATGATACAGGTCTCTTTGTTTACAGTTCAAGAAAAACCATATTTTTTACACGCAATGGAAAAATGGTATTCATATACTGCGTAAATAAAGAAACCTACCTCCAAAAGCCATTATCTATCTGGATTGACATAGCGGACAAAGGAACGTGGATAGTATTGTTAACTAGTACTCTTTTAAGTAATGCACTTATATTCCGTGTTACAAAATATACTAGACTCACATTGGAAAGTATTAGCAACTTTTTTGTTTCTGCCATTGCCGTTGTTCTCCGTCAGGATCATAATCAAAAGAAACTCTTTTTGTATGGAATTCTTTGTTTGATGTTAAATATTTTTGTAACACATTACGAAAGTTACATAACAACTGAAGTCATTGCTCCTGTTGACAAGAAAAAAATGGAGAGCTTCGGCGAACTAATTAAAAATGAATATAAAATATTTGCCATTATTGAAAATTCAACAGAAGAAACTACTGGTTATGATCATGTGTTTCCTTACTTCGCGCAATATGGTATTACTGACCAAATGAACTCTAGTGTTTACTTCATTAAATTGAATTCAACCCAAACGAGTGATTTCCAGTTTCAATTAAGGCTGAAGTGCTTATCGGAAACGGAGCGCAAATTAGTTTTGGATATCGACGATTCTAATTCTATTTCTGATTTATACCTAATTTATGTTCAAACATTGCTCCCTTCAGTAAAATGTAAAAAAACAATTGAGAGCGTAGAGAAAAGACCCCTTGGTATTGGATTCATTGGATGTTTTAGCTGTGAACTTTTAAGTACTTTTCAACATTTGAATGAAATAGGACTACGCGACCTTTCGTGGCGTTTTTCACATTTTAAATCTGATGTACTACGATCAAAAGAATTGCAAGCTCAAGAAGAATTCCACAGCGTCAGCTTTGAAATGAAAATTGGAGCTATTTTTCAATTTCTTGGATTCCTCGCTTTTCTTCCTGTTGCTGTTTTTCTTTTAGAATATTTGGCATTGGTCATTCAAAACCTACGAACTATTTATCAGTTCTGGTTATTATTTCGATAACATTATAGTATCTGAAAACTAAAAATGAAAATCTATAATTATGTGCATGGTCTTCCTTATTATACTATGGCTTATTGCATCATTTGTATTCCAAATTCACATATATTTATAATTTAATATTTCTTTTATGAAAAGTGATTGTTTAGGAAAGTATTTACTTAAGACATTAAATAATAATATAGAGCTACGTTGTAATTAAATTCAAAGAATAAAATGGAAGCAAGTTGATTATTGTAAGACAGGGAGTTCATCATGCTATTTAATGCGAGCCCGATTTATTGAATTGGGATTTTTGGAAGTAGCCATAACTACATAGGTATCTAATTCCTTAAAATCGACAGGTTTTCCGAATTTATTTTCAAATAGGTAGCATTATGCTTTCCCGATGACATACCCCTTGGAAGGCAGTCTTCAACCTCATCATATCTAATCCAGTTAAGTCTACTAGAATAAATATCGTGACCCGAGCCACAACAATGTATTATGATTGCTCAGGAAATTTATAACAATCATCTGCAGTACTCCGTGGTATAATCTTTTGGAAACAGTAGAATAACATTTGTTGTTTCTTCTACCTTACCCAAGTGATACTGGCTCCAAACAAGTTTATCTAGGTTTTAATTATTATTTATTCATTGATTTCTATTAAAAAATCGTAATTTCCAATACAGAGCCTCGAGTAACAAATTTTTCCTAAGCAATCTAAATGTCATTGCCCTGATAACAGATAAGTCGTTATAAACGATATATAGTGTAAAGGGATGTTGTAATTTGGACAGTAATTTAACCCAAAAAACCATGTTTCTTTCACGGAAGTAAAGAGTGACACTGCGTTTCCAGTAGTATATCCGATATTAATAAATAAAGAGTCATTAGGGGAACAATATTTTCCAGAACATTCTAGATAGGACGGAAGAGATAGTAATAGTAAGTCTTCAGGTCAGCTAATGAATATTTTAATGAATGTAAACAGTTCAGGAAAAGAAGACAAACGTAGTAGAAAGTTGCACAGTTTTGAGTTATAAGGTAGACAGATATTTCGTTCAGTGTAAACAAATTCATGGCGACTACTGCTTATATAAATTAAACTTTGAGTGACACGCAAGAAGTGGAACAAATATATAATGTTGTCTATGTTTGAATATTTATTCTTGTTTCATAGCTACCCAACATGTCTACCATATCTAAACTGAAGTGCTACAGTAACTTATAACTTCCATTAGCTTAGTCAGTTTCTTCTGGAGGTAATGCAAAGAACGACTTTCTTCTATATAATGATTTCTTTGCTTGTGAAACTTTTTAAGAGGAAATATTTACTAATAACAAGGACGATCCATCATCTCGTGGCTGTACTGTGCAACTTTCAAAAATAGCACAATAATTGTATTTTAAGAAATTGGCTCTATTTGGCAGTCTGTAATGACTTTAAAGGTTGAAGTAAGGCAGCCGTGGCATGTGGGGGAGGTGGGGGAGATGGAGGTGTTGGGGTAGGTGGAGGAGGTGTGGGAGGAGGGGGAGGTGGAGGTGGTGGGGGAGGTGGGGCAGGTGGATGTGGTGCAGGGGGAGGTGGGGGAGGTGGAAAGTTCAGATTTGCATGTACACGCTTCCAGAAATCAAATCTGAACATGGTAGTGCATATAAGTCTCAGCTTTGGGTATCAAAGTTGTTCTTCGAAAAATTGTGACAACTATTTGTGTGAACTGTCGTTCTGAGCAGGATTCGGCATTTATGTACATCAACTTATAAAATATTTCATTCTTATTTTCTTAAAGAGGGGCAAATTATTTATTAAATATTTTTTGGAAATCAATCAATTACCTTTTAAATGCCTAATTTTTTAAAAAGCTAATGTGTTTTTAAGTGAAACCAAATTTTCTTAAAAAGTAATCCAGCGGAAATAAAATTTTTAAATGTGAATTCACTTTTTATCAACTAAATATTATACAAAGTAAATAATTATTTTCATTTATTTTACTTATTCCTATTGACAATATATATTAATATATTTTCAAACCGGCTACGAATTTTCAAATGAAATTGTTTGAAAAAGCAAAATAAAAAGTATTCATATACTGTGTAAGCAAAGAAACCTACCTCCAAAAGCCATTATCTATCTGGATTGACATAGCGGACAAAGGAACGTGGATATTATTGTTAAGTAGTACTCTTTTAAGTAATGCACTTATATTCCGTGTTACAAAATATACTAGACTCACATTGGAAAGTATTAGCAACTTTTTTGTTTCTGTGATTGCCGTTGTTCTCCGTCAGGATCATAATCAAAAGAAACTCTTTTTGTATGGAATTCTTTGTTTGATGTTAAATATTTTTGTAACACATTACGAAAATTACATAACAACTGAAGTCATTGCTCCTGTTGACAAGAAAAAAATGGAGAGCTTCGGCGAACTAATTAAAAATGAATATAAAATAGTTGCCATTATTGAAAATGCAACAGAAGAAACTGGCTATGATCATATGTTTCCTTACTTCGCGCAATATGGTATTACTGGCCAAATGAACTCTAGTGTTTACTTCATTAAATTGAATTCAACACAAACGAGTGACTTCCATTTTCAATTAAGGCTGAAGTGCTTATCGGAAACGGAGCGCAAATTAGTTTTGGGTATCGACGATTCTACTTCTATGTCCGATTTACACCTAATTTATGTTCAAAAGTTGCTCCCTTTAGTAAAATGTGAAAAAACAATTGAGAGCGTAGAGAAAAGGCCTTTGGGTATTTCATTTATTGGATGTTTTAGCTGTGAACTTTTAAGTACTTTTCAACATTTGAATGAAATAGGGCTACGTGACCTTTGGTGGCGTTTTGACAATTTTAAACCTGATGTACTACGATCAAAGGAAATGCAAGCTCAAGAAGAATTCCACAGCGTCAGTTTTGAAATGAAAATTGGAGCTATTTTTCAGTTTCTTGGATTCCTCGGTTTTCTACCTATTGTTGTTTTTCTTTTAGAATATTCGGCCTTACTCATTCGAAACCTACGAACTGTTTACCAGTTCTGGCTATTACTTCGATAACATTACAGTATCTTACAGCTAAAAGTTGAAAATCCATAATTGTGTGCACGGCCTTCCTTATTAAATTATGGCTTATTGCATCATTTGTTTACCAAATTCATATATATTTATAGCTTAATATCTGCTTTAAGAAAAATGATTGTTTATTATATTTTTATTTCATATTTACCTATTCCGTGTGACTTTGTGATGACCTATCGGGTCAACTGGCATAGAGTATATTTAGTCATTTCCATTTGATTTGCATGAGGTTCGCTCAAATTGTTTCTTATTGCTTAGAGCTTTTAGAATATTCACTTTCAAAAACTCATTTCCTTGAAAAAACAGTGACTCAAGGAATTGGGAACAAAAATAAAACTAAAATTCAAGTAAAATTTGTAGAAAATTTGATAAAACTGGAAAATCTCGTTAAAAGGTTTAACAATTTATTCAAGAGGTTGCTTCTTGTGTTCAAGTTAATCATTTTCATTAATTACTGCATTTTAATTTATGTTCCACTCTGCTACATACCAGTAACTCCATTTTCAGGTCTATTGGTTTTCTTTTGGACAGCTTGCAATTTTATTATTCAGTTGTGGATGATGTTGCCCACAATGGCAATGGTAGCAGAGAAATCAATCAACTTCAGAAGATCTTGGGTAGGCTTTTAGCAGAAGAGAGCTATGACACGGGATTTCCAATGGAATTATCACAGAAACTCCTCATGATTACAAATTAGACACCTTTTGCTTTCGTCTGTCGTATTTTCTGTTACATATTTTCGGGAACAATATTAACTTTTTTCTCTGTTTCTACCTCACATTTTATAGTATTACTGCGAGTCAATATCTAACAAAGTAATATGCATAAGTACGTATGTAACAATGTATAATCAGCTGTATAATGCAGATTAGCAAATATTTACAAATCCATGATTGTTTTACCTGAGGTTTCGGATTTACAATCTCCAGTATTTCTTTTGGTCATACAGTGAGTACCATTTAGTTTCATAAAAAGTATTTTGCTGGCGTTCCTTCCATGTAAAGCTATGATTTAAATAATATATCCAGCCAGATTCACACTATCATTTGTCTTGTGCTATTATGCTAGAACCCTTGTTTGTTTATTATAATAAAATTCTTTTAAACTATTATGGTGGTACTAAAATAATTTTTATTACTTTGCACTGCGTAAATGAAATGTTTATGCATTCTGTGATAATTATGCAAATCAGTGAAGCAAAGATATTGCGATTTAATGATAATGATTATTGAGTAAAACTATCTGCATAGCCATGGATTACTGTACAACAATTATCAGAACATGATACACGAAAGCGGCTACTATTTTATTTCTGTATTTAAACTGCCTTTTGCCAGCACCATGACCTTAGTCTTCTTTTATATTTCTTGCAACTAAAATCAGAGACTAGGCTCTGATTGCAAATTGAAGATGAAGCTCCAAAACCAAAATTCTGTAAGTTTCAAATACTATTGTTTACTGTATATAAAAAGTGCATAATATTACAAGGACATGAATATTTTCCATAGGAATTTCGTTCACTGTTATTGCTCTCAGTCTTTACAACTGCAATTGTCTTTGCCTCGAGCAGCAGCATACGTCGAATAGCAGCAGTAGCAGCAGCAGCACATGCAGCTGCTTCCGGTGGCGGAAATTTCGGAGATGAAGGCCAAAAGCCGTCGACAGTTTCAAATGACCCATTTGGCCCTGACAGTGACCTGACAACTCCGAGTTCAGATGACAATCAGTCTTCTGGAAATAAAACTTCCTTCATATAAATTCATTCTTGTCCTTAAATTGTTAAATTGCACCTTACTGTGCTTATTAAACTAACAAAATAAGCAAAAACTAGTGATGGTAGTTATTAATAAAATTCCACAACAATTTTCTGCACATATTATTTTTTAATTGAAATTTACTTCGCAGTGGTGGCTATGCATTTTTTCTACTAAATGCTCCATGCCTTAACTACCTTTCTTTGTATTACACGCTATTACGTAACATTGTAATATAAAATCACAAAGATTCCTTTTTGTATTATAGATATTGGGGAGATATTGGAATGTGTAAATCTACTACCTATTTCGCATTTCACTTTGGAAAATTAAGCAATTCATTTAAATTGAAATTCGTTTAGCAACATATGTGTAGCATAACCCGTGAAAACAATTATTAAACTTATTGCATATAGTTTTTCTGCGGAACACTTTTCATGATTTTCAATGTAATTTTCAAAAATCCATATTTGAGGATTTTTTGAACCTTTGGAGGATCATGATTTACAAATTCGAAAAGAGGACAAACATATGTAGGGACCACCGCCTTTGTTTTTTGAAAATATATCTTCATTTACAATAACCACCACGTTTTTTCTGTCTCACCATGTTATCACATTCTTGTGATTTTAACTTTTCAAATTGGAATAAAAGTTATATTTTAAGGAATTTAAAATTTTGAAGCCCGGTGGTCCCTCGGTAAAGAGTTGGAAAATGTCAGAGTAGCTACACCTAATTCAAATTCGGCCAATTATACGAGTTACATGGAATTTAGATTTGCAATGTAAATGGGTAGATGCAGCCTTAACCTTTATTGATTGTATGGCCATCGTTTCACAGTTAAGACATTGTATTCATGCAGGTTTCTTGCATTCTAAATACATATACATTTTTGTCTTGCGCTTTATTAAATATTGGCACGATATTTACTGGGAAAGCTCTGTCACTCTGTCCGTCCGTCTGCCCGTGGTCATATTTTGTCGGTGATGTAACTCTATAACGCATTTAAACAAATCCATCAATTTGCTTTGAAAACATCAGTCATTAATATACCTTACTCTGTGCAGAAAATGAACTCCCTCCTACTTTTCGTTTTGCAGAAAATGGCATTGGTACTCAAGGTCTATGGCCTAGGTACTAAATGTATGTGGCTTAAATACTCAATGTCTGCGGCTTAGTTACATCACGGGTAATTAGTGTAATTACAAGCCAAATCTATTATAACATTGTCGTTTGATTTTCAGTGCATGTAATTAATGGATAATTTATTAGTTTTGACATAATCACTTTGCATTTTAATTAACGGTGTCAGCAGGTGTAATTCTTTGGGTTGCCATTATTAAGCAAATTGAGAAAGGGTGCAACTTAAGTGCACAAATAAATTATGGAAGTGCACAAACTATGATTCTTTTTAAATTCACTTAGATTGCAAAAGTTGGATTGCAGAAGCAAATTATGGATTTCGTAAATTAAAGCGAGCCATAGGAAAAACCCAGACCCGTTCTTCAATCCGACAAAAGTCATCACATATGAATCCCAAATCCATGGAAAATACAAAAACATTGCCAGATTTGTTTAGGGTGCCACCTGAGAATTTCTATTTCAATGAAATTTGTTAAAGTTAGTGATTATTTCGTTATTACACATAATTTATTACAACTTTACAGATAACAAGGTGTCAATAGTGTACAAATTAACAGTTCGATAAAACTCCAGCACAGTGGACCTATGCATGAAAAAGAAATCCCCGACAGAAAACCGCAGTGTTCGAAAACTGCAGATGGTTTTCCTTATTACTTTGTTTTCGTGTCTGGTCCACTCTTCGATAAAGGCCTCTGATTTAGTGTTTATTTCTGTAATACTAGGTATTCCAATAAAAGTAAAAATGATAAGTACGATATCCATGATCATCACTGGAACAACAATGTTGATCATGGTCACATCATTGTAAAACTTGCATGAAATGAATGTGGATGATACAATTAGTAACCCAGTAGTAAATAAGGAGCCAGCAGCCACTAGCTTTATAAATGCATAGTTAATATCGATATTTAAAACATATAAAGATCTGTAAATGTGCATGGAAGTAATTGGGTGCCTCCTAAAGTATGCCTTTGATCTAGAATATTTATCGCCAATCCATGTTTCACCTATTATAAGTTCTAACCAAAAACTGACAATTTTTGCATAAAAAATACCGATAAAACTAAGGATTGCATCACAAAACCAAACAAATACAGTTCCATAAGCAACTGCAGGACCTATCATTACTCTTATGGGCGTACAGTCTAGAAATGATAATGTTGTTTCCAGTAAATACACAATTGGTGAGTATTTCACGGTCAGCAAAGCCATTGGCGTAAATGCAGCTACAAGAATAAGGAATCCTGTATTTGCTTTTGCCATATCAATCAATTTAGCCGAATCTTCAAGAGCTGTCTGTCTCTCCGCATTATTCAAATGATTTCCTAAAATATTTCAAAAAGAGGCAATACAGTAAATCTTTTATGATGTTAAGGTAAGGATGTTCTTTGAAAAACATACTGTAATGAAAAAGCTAAACTGAGTTACCACACAAATCTTGATCCAAACGTATGAGACAATTTACACCGGAGGTGAAATGATGCAATTTGGAGTACACAAGTATTTGGAACAATGCGCCAATGGATAAGCATATCGCCAGTATTAGGAACGTCATAATATAAATGGCGTCGAATTTAGGCAAGAATATTTCTTTCACCAGACATCCTATAATGTATGCATCAATGAGGCAAAAAATAAATATCCAAAGGTATGCCCAGTAATGCCTTTTCTTGTCCAAAGATATTAGGAATTTTTTGTCCTTGGAATTCCATTCCAAAGCAATCAGCCATAGATTTTGGTTGACTCTGTTGAAATATTTGTCCGCCAAGTAGATAATACTGTTGGATGTCATAATTGGAATTGGAATTGTACTTCAGGAAAACTATCCTACAGTTAATCTTTATGGAATAGGACGTTCGTTAATTTTTATGGAACATACAATGAGAAATTCAAATTCGTTTTGCTTGAGAAAGATTTATTAGAGTTTTTTGGAGCTAGATATAGTTGTTACAAAACTAAGTGACAATCAGTGTCTTACGCCATAGATAAAGCTGCAATAAGGTCTTACTGCTCTGACCAAGGATTACTCATTGGTTGGATTCCGTTATTTTATATCATGTTTTATTAGCTCAAGCCAAGTTTCTGTTGGGTTTGGAAATAATGTACCTTTGACTAAATATTCACATATCTTACAGTTACATACAACATAATGTCCGGTGAAGAAATACTTTTAAAAAGTTCATGAGTGTTTCAATGTCCAGATTTCTACACTATATGCAAAAAATAGCTCTGAAAAGTCATGGGTATAGCCCGTAAGTGCTAAAAGTAAATTCCGTGAGCTTCATAATTGGGTCTAAATTTCAAACACACTATTTTATACATAGTATTGGAAACCCTGTTTAAGATTCTTGCCGGGCTCAAATTGGTTATCAGGAAAATAATAGAATTCAATATATCAATGAAATAACCTTGTCAAGAATATAACGTAACAAAACCTATGCCACATGCTAAAAAACAACTTAAGGTCGACTTAAAGCATTTGCCAGGGCAGGACTAACATTACTTAGCTTTCAGAAATATTGAATTCTGTTTACGTTTTTTTGAGCGTGTTATACAACAGACTGGGTTTGTCCTTTATGATATTCAAGAATACTTACGACATTGAAACTAAATCTTTATCTATTTGGCATACTACAACACAGCATACAACACATAACAAAAAACAACGGATATGGGAATGTAGAAACATCCTGGTTATATAAGTTTAAATGGAATTGACATAACGCCGACATTGTGAAACAATTTTTGAGCATCTTTGCCTCTTTTCCGTTAGCGATTGCCAGCGTCGGATTTTCCATACCCCGTCCATTTAATGATGTCTGTAATTTCACAATAACTTTACAGTAAGAAAACAAACGGTAATTATTTTATTTATAGAATATTAATGAACAATCTGATACTCATTATACAATTACAAAGTACACGCATTGCACTATAATTGAGATCAATATTGGCCATCATTTGTGAATTTTTGGTATTACTATAGTTACATTTTTATCATATTTGTACTATAGACATCATGGTATTAATTTCATGTTCCGAAGCTACATAAAAGTAGGTTGTTGATTTTTTAAGGTAGAAAAATATCTAACAGTAGTATCTTAATGGAATGAAACTGATTGCAGTCATCCTGTCTATTTTACTTTTTCTATTCTGAAATTTCTTTAGAAACTCCAGCAAAGTTGAAAGAATGGAAGTCAGTTCCCGCAATGCTAGAAAAGCTGCTCAATTTCAATTTTATCCAATTTCTTCATCTTCATTTTCCAAAGAAAGACACGTGCGCCTAATAAAAGAAGATTTTTTGTTTATGGTAAAGAAAAATTTTGTTTTATTGATTACTTTTACAGTATGGCTAGTTAAACAATAATAGTCGTGTTTATCCATCTATTTATTATTATGAATTAGATTTCGAATTTATTTAGACCACAGAGGACCCATACAACACAATAACAAAGACACATTGTTCTAAAATGTGGGCCAAAAAATATACCGTATAATAACTTCTGATTTATCTTCTGTCATATCTTAACCTATTTTATCATTTGTTTAGATTATTTTTGTGGATTTATAAGTTTTACAATGTGCCCAAATTTTAAATTATTTACAAATAATAACCCATTTGCATTGTTTCTCTTCATGAAGACATCTCGTGTCCTGGACAGATCTGTGTCAGTTTGAGTACTGAATAAACATGCAACTATTTGAGTCATTTGAATAATTTTATGAGTGCATATAAATACGTAGCCATCAATTCAGGTATTATCAAGTCATATTTGAAGAAGTTAGACAGAAGAAATTTGTTTTGGCTTCTTATTTTGAAGAAAATTAAATCTTTATTGAAGAAAATGAAGTTTCGCCATTTTATGATAATTTTATTTTTCATAGGAACGGCGTATACTGGAAACGTTTTCCGCTCCGATGACAAAATCATAGGTAACACCTTTAATTATTTTTTAAATTACACTTTAAACACCTTGCCACAAATTATTTGGAAAAAGTCACATAATATTAATTAAAATCTTCAGAGGATATTAAAGCAAACTACAAACAACATGGTGATGTGCTTGTAAGACCGCAGTCGAATGAAAATACCCGAATGGACTGGGGTGTGTATGGCAATTGGCCAAATAATACCATTCCCTTCGTTGTTTCTGAAAACGTCAGTAAGTGTCTTTAAATAATTGAAATGCAAACCGAAATGCAATGCACCGTCCATGGTAAAGTCCAAAAGATTTGCAACCGTGCAAAAATAATTGATATATTAAAACAAAGGTTATTATTATTTGCGTAGCTACACGAACTTCTGCATACACTCGGCTATTACCACGAACACAATAGAAATGACAGAGCAAAGTTCATTACAGTGCATCCAAAGAACATGTCGAAAGGTAATTTACAGTATGATCAAAAAGTCACTTAACATTAGCTAAATTTTAAAATCATGAAGTATATTTTTTAGTTTTGTTTTTGTCGGTGCAAAGGTATGAGGTAAAATGAAAAATTGTCTCTAAAGTGTCTTTCAACTCAAAAATTTTGTACAGCTATAACACTGCCAAATTTTTGAGGACCACACACTTTTAATTAGCTTATTTAAATATAGTGACTTTTTGATAGCACTGTACACTAAATTATAAATAAACAAATTATCCCAGTCCCGGTAGATACTAATAATGCAACATTTTAAGCAAATAGAGGCACAAGGAGAGTACGTTATCGACAAAGTTGATTGTGAAGAGAAATTTCCTAAAGGACCGTGCACAATGAAAGACTACGGCGTCAAATACAATTACGACAGTATTATTCACTACTGCGAAACCTGTGGTAGCATTAATCCAAATGTAACTGTATTTACTGTCTTGGTAAGTCCGACCATCAATTCACAATTATATTTGCCAAATATGCAAACTTTTTGTTAGTTTGCATTTTATATGAAACAACCGGCAATCAGAAGGCATTTGGTTTGTCGTTTTCGGAATTTTAAAATCTTAATTAAAGATATTAATGGGTATATTTATAAAAAAAATGTCATGGTAAATTAATAGTAACCTAATTATACAAGAATGCATATGTACTAATTTAATTACTAAAATTAAATAATAAAATACTAAAATGTTGTAATTATATTATACAGAACAACAAGGAAGCTCTTGGGAATCCCAAAAATGTTGGGCAAACTTGTAGTCTCAGTGAAGGCGATTGGTTGTTTATAAACAGGAAATACGGATGTAAAATATTACTAAATGTTACCTCGATTTTGTATTCGTGCAGTTTAAGGGTCAATTTTATTTATATATGTCATTCACTTTAGTATACTTTCAGGCGAAATAATATAATTACTGATTTCTTTACAGGTGATCAGGCCAAAAATCCTCAAATAGAAAAAACCCCTCCAATCCAATACCTGATAATCCACCTAGAACCGGTTTTAGCGGCCCCGAATGCTGAAGGTTGTATACAACAAAATTTTGCACCAGAAACACCAAGTTGCAAAAAAAGATCTAAAAGATTCTAATTCACACGTTCTTGTGATGCCAGTGGCGAAAATGTGCAACTTCTTGAATTAATTGATAGTCAATTATTAACTTCAGGAGGGTTTAGGGATTTATTGTCTGGACAAAATAAACATAATGTGTTAATACCATTGAGGGTTAAAATTAAGAAAATTTAAGTTATCCAAAGTTGTAATTAATATATTGAACGTATATGAGTGGGAAATTAAAACACAACATTGCTATGATGAATTACTAAACCAAATTAAGAAATCTTTTACTAGGTCAACTTTATGAGTAGTTATAAAGTGTATATAGAGCAGTCTTCGGACTGCCGTCTTTCAACCATTCACGATAGTATGGACATAATATTGCTTTACATTACTTTATGAATTATTTTCCAGTATTTCAATGTATATTATTTAAAGGAAAGTTGCTAGAGTCAAAGAATATGCCTAAGAATGCGACTCAGAATGAGAAAATCTTTGACGTTAATAATTTACCGAGAGGGGGTTTGAAATTTTGCATTACGTTAACACTAGGTTCATTTGAAGCAGAAGTTAATGTATTGTAAATAAATGACGTCATCAAATGACGCATTTTGAAAAATCGAAAGCTGAAGTTTTCTAAGTGGGTTTAAAGTTTTTTAAAGAGTGGCTTGGCTAGGCTTCTAGGTTTGAATTATTAAGTAAATGTGAATAAGTTTTCTCAAAGGCATTTACTAGACGAAACAGTTACCTCTCGAATACCACTTTTGAGCAGAAGATAGCAAAAAAATCACAAATAGCTTTTTTTGCTATCGTACCTGAGACTTAGGTTCACATTGCATTATTAAGATTGTATCATGAGTAAAAAAGCATTATTTCTCAACTTTATACCGTTTACCAAATATTTGGTATATTCATTGCAATTGTATACGTAGTACTTATTGTTTTTTGCCCTATGATTACGAAATGCCATTCTAATGCTACACGACAAAGGCATTCCGAGTTTCCAAGCTAAAAATTAGCATTAATTTTTTATTGTGTGACTAAAGTGCTGCGTATATTCTCTATAAGGAAGAGTTTGTTTTAAGCGGTTACTTGACATTACACTTGTATTATTGCATACCATAATAAGACAGAACTAAAGAACACTTTGGACAAAGGTAATTAAAGACTTATGAAATGACGAAATTGTTACTACTATTCTATAATATTTCCCACTTTCATTATTTACGATTAATAAAATATTCCGTTTGAGAATTAGACGTTCGCTCGATATTGCCAATTAAAATAAATTCAAAAAACGGTCAGAATTCTATAAATGTGGATTAATACTTCCTTAAGGAACAAAATTCCGTCTACATTTTTAACCCCTACCATTCTACAACTCTGACATGACTTTTGAAACTTCAAATAATATTTAGAATTAAATTGACCATCTACAGCAAATGGTTGACTCCAACTCCGTATTGCAGTTTTTGTGGCTTTGTCCAGTATTCCCATGATCATCAGGACGATAAACCAGAATATGACGGAGCCATTTCCGAGCAATAAAAAGCCGAGGGCATTCAGTACGTCTGGTTGTTTAGCTGCTGCGTAATAAAACAATGGAACAGCAATATTTATAAAAATATTTACTGTTTTGAATAGTATTCCTACCACACCATTCAATACAATTACTATTATTTGCAGCCGTCTGTAATTAATGCAAACTTTTCTGTATAACTTATTTGTAGCAGGTCTGCTGGAGTAGCAATTATTCGAAGATTCCGTAAACCTGTGCAAAATAAACAAAAAAATTCAATACGTTACTATTATCTTCAAAGTCTCCAACAGCAATGAAAATAAAATTAGAAATCCATGGGGTATTCCGAGATACAAGTTTCTGGAATGATTCACATTTTAATTCTTTGCAGATTGAGCGAACAATAAAAAATGATTGAAAATAAAACTGATTATGGAATTAAAACACCGGAAATTCGAATTCATCAGTACAAATAGTAAAACGTGTAGTATTCCACTAAATAAATATGTAGTAAATATGGTGTATTTTGTCAACTTCGGATAAATGTGATAAGAATTAAAACCCCAATCTTTCTTACGTCATGTAGCCGAAAATATCCTTTAATATGACACAGATAATTGTAGCAAAACTAATGTAGAAGAATAAGTAGGAGATACGAATTTTTGATTGAAATCCAGTCATAAGAATAAAATTGAAGACGACGTAAACCCAATGCATTTTTTCTTCTGAAATAAGAGAAGTAAAATATTGTAAATCACGAGAAAAAGCCAAGGAGTGTAACGAAAACAAAGTTGTAATTGAAAATGTAATTCCAAGACATAGCAAAATTGAAAATTCCAGGAATTTTTCCGTTTTTGAAATCAGCGCGGACAATTTCTTTCCTGAAAATATTCGATTTAAAAAAGATTTAAAAGAAATTTAGATTTCATGACCTTTAAAAGCCTTTGTAAGTACATTCCACTTGGTCAGAGACGTTGAAACCTTACCATGAGAATTTGAATGATCGCTATAAATCAGAATGGCGTTTAATAAATTAAGGAGTGCTTTTTTTCGAAGATATACCAACGTGCACAGTATCATTGTAACGATGTATGTGGTACAGTTTACCAAAGAAGTAGATATCTCCTCATTATGCTTGGATTTCGTTTTTGTTAAAATTATATTTACGACTATGAATATTGTATAGAAAAACGAAATGAAGGACGACATTAAAAAATTTCTGGAATCGCCAATTATAAGTTTAAACCCAGAATCCGATTTGTCTTTTTCTATAGTATAAGGTATTGCTCCAAGATGATATGCAACACACACTGTGAAACGATATACAAAAAATACTGTTTTACCCGGCATTTTTATCGACAGTTTGCAAACGCGGTGCTAAGAGCCATTTGATGACGAAATGGCAAGTTTCTGAAACCTACTCTGTTAAATATCGCATATCCAAATAAATACCGTAAGCAAATTACAAATTGTCTCCCTGTCGTTAAATAATGGAGGTCTACTTTAAAAGAATGTTATAAGCAATCCGTTCATCTACCTGTCCTTTACGATGGTAAAAATGAACTTACCGTACCATTATATTGCTACAAGCATATTATTGCTTTGAACCCAACAATCAAGTCAAATTGCAAACTGAAAGTAGACTAGTTTAAAAAGAAACACGGTTTTTGTGTGGTCGACTTAGTAGTTAGGCAGATATTTATCATCTTTGAAATACAATTTTGTGGTAACTAAAGTGTATGGGCATTTGATAAGATTTTGCGTTTTATGAATACAATACAAAACTCAGAGGACGGCAAAATGACTATAATGGCATTTTAATTCGTACATACAATTTGTTTTATTATGCCCTGTGGATATTACATATGTACATTGAACTTTTTTGCTAAATTACAACAATGGTATGTATGTTACTGTTGTATTAGCATTATAGGGTACGAACGTATGATTTGTTTGGTACTAGTGAATAAGAATTATTAATAGATATTTTGTATGAACTGATGTATAATGACTAATGACAATGCTTCAAGTCTGATGTTGTGATTGTAATGACCTCAATGGTGGGTGATATCGGAAATAAATTCAATTCTATTGAATGGCTAACATGGCTAACAATGGGTGATTGTCTTTTGGATGAAATAAGTACGTATCGTTCCCATTAAAATTTTACTTCAAATTATTTTCTCAAAGAATTAAAAGCTGCACTTACAGTATCAGTTATTTGCCATTTGATATTTTGAGCTTTTTAATATCCTTTACAGCTTATACTACTAATTTTGTGACAGTTTGCAGTAGAAGAGCCTGAAATTGTTAACACACGTAACTAATGACTAACATTCTTTTGGGATAAATATATATTACAAAGTAAGTCATATTTATTCCTCTATAACTAGGGTCCATAGAAGTTTTTAAATAAATTACTTAATATTAACATATTTCTGGAACGACTTCAGGACCTTTAACCATATTTTAATCAATAGAATGAAAATAACTTATTTAATTTTAGATCAACAATTGGTGACGTATTTTAACTTTGGAGATGAATGTGGTACTGAAATTTGCTTTGTCTTTCATCATTGTGGTTTCAATAATGATGATTGTGAATGCACAAGTTGACGATTTCAAGTGCCGGTACGACGGTTGGAATTGCGGATATTGGTGTACTGCAAAAGAGTTAATTGCTAAGTGCGAGCCAAACACTCTCAGAGGGAAGTGCACATGTTACGATCATCCACCTAAGCATTCTTCATAAGCTGTCTGTTTCTGCGAAGAATAATAAAGTAATTTCCATTTTGTACTACAAAAATTGGGATATGAAGAATAAAGATACTAAATTATGTTTTTTATGAACAATTCTAGTATTACATGACGTATTGGTTTCCTTAAATGTTTAATCCTTGTTTTTTAATCCATCCATATTTCTAGGATTTAAAACATAGCATAGTGTAGACTAGTTGGAGAAATGCGAAAGTCAGACGAAAGTGAGGTTTGTTTGCATAGCATACCTAATTAGCATCACTGTTCCAGTAATACCAAACTTCTAATCGGAAGAATCTCATTAAGCTACTTTCTCCGAGAATTTGAAAAGTCAATTGTACTGTGTAGTGATTGTTCCTTTGAAATAATGAAATAGAATTATGTCAAACACCTTTATAATAACAAACGTAATAGTAATGACTTGACCTCAATCTATTTATTCTTTCCGTTTCAGGAATACAATTATATAGTAATTGTTATCGGTTAGGTGAAAGGCTAAGTAAATGAATACTCTAAACTACTACATTTTGTTTGTTAGTTAACTGTGTCAAATGTATTTAAGTAAGCTTCAAAGTTATGTAACCTATTTTCATGAACTAGCAAAGTGTTTCATTTATTATTGTTCTGATTGTAATAAAAATTATTAGGTTTAAACTTTAGTAGTGACAACTTTGGAAATTGAACACGCAATGGAAATATTTACTTTTGTACAATATTTATCTTAGCACACATACATGCAATTTTGTTGTAATAAAACTCCTGGATAATCTTTATGTTTATAATAAGGAATACACAAGCAATTAATTTTGCATTCATTTCAAAATTTATTTTGTAAATGGTCTAAAAGAAGCAGCCTTTATAATTATCGTTCATTCAAATAATTTTGTTTACTGTAACCAGATTTACAACAAAATCATTGATTGCAAATGAGCTAACTTGTACGGGGCTTTTTACATTGGGCTAACTGCATTCAAAAATCACTTCATATTTTCATTTTATATGGAATTTTTCCTCATTGCAATTGTCTTGTTTTAATCAATCGAACTAAAACAAGGCAACGAGTTTTGTTATTTTCAAGAAGGATATTATTATACTATATTATGCCATTTTAGTTGTTTTGTCGTCTGAATTCGTTAAGAGATATTTTGAATTATTAGTTGTATTTATAAATGATTGCATTCAGATCGAACGTGAAATTTAATTTACATTCCCGTACCCAGGATACCAAGGACTCTATCAACGGTTTCATTAAACTATTTAAATATTTAAACATCGATTGTATTTACATGTCACAGATGACATGGCTTGACGTTTCCAAAGAATGTATACCCAAGCAAATGGATTTTAACATAGAAAAATTAATGCTATCACCTTTTAATTATAATTATGTTGACAGAAATCCAACATGCCCTGTATTATTTCTAGTAAGCTGTCACTGATGTTAGAGTTTCCAGATAACAATGTTAAATACTATCCCTATTAAAATAAATTTCTATTGGCTCCTTCAAACTTAGATCATCATTTATTTATGTTAAAATTATTTTCGAATTAAATTATGTAGTTTGATCGTCTTTAATATCTTACTTGCCCTTCCAACAGTTTAACTTCCCTAAAATGACAAACGAAACAAACTTTCAATATCTTCGACAAGCGAGAAACTCGAAAAACATTAAATTAATGCTTAATTCTTACATTCATCAGCTGGTACTTTATCAAATCGACGTATTCTCGAAGTTTTGAAATCTTTGAGTAATGTATCTTTGTTGCCGAGAACTTCATCACATTCCTGTTTCAAATAACATTTGAAAATCATTTATATGCAATCCTTGCTATTAAGTAGCACAAAATCCAATGTTATTATTTAAAAGTTGTTAAAGAACTATAACCACTATTCTAAGTAGGTTATAAATAAGAAATTCATGTTTTACGTGTCTTTGAATCGTTCAACTGCCAGTCTTCGCTGAAGTTTCGGTGAAAACTCTTGTACATCACCATAAATAGACAGCTTTTTTAACGTATTTTGGATTTTCTCCGCTATGTTTTGCCCTGGTATTCCAGTAATAAGAGCAGAGTACGACATCCATTCTTTTTTTTCAATTTTTAACAGCTCCTCAGACATTTCCTGGTGGAAAGGTTTGGCTAAGTGAGATATCCATCCGGAGTTATTCTATTATGCAGTACTTACCTCATCCACTCCTTTTCAAAAACATACTAAATACAAAATAGCCGTCTTAAATTTGTACTATATCAATTTCTAAAGAGAGACCTGTGGGATTTACTGTCTATTATTGCACTACTATTAGTCTACTAAAACAGGAAATGAGTTACGATTTCCCACTATGTCGAAATCAGAGTGTCGAGTGTGCCGTAAATGCCGCATGCCGTAAAGGGCCGTAAATGCCGTAAATGCGGCATGCATTTTATTTACGGCATGCCGTAAATGCCGTAAATGCCGCAAATTAAAAATTGTAGTTTACACATGTTATAAAGCACTATAGTATTCACTACTATTGTCTAGTATCAAACAATGCAAATAAGCATCCTTTTGTAGTGAGTAAACAAGACGACAGTAATAATTTATTGCATAATGTACCCATTTCTTTATGATCAGTAAAATGTAACCCAAGTTTTTGAGCTGACAACAATACGTATTTTTTGTTCGTGTAATTTTAGTTACAAGCTTGATTCAGTGTCACTTTAAGTTGCTTTCTTTAATTGTGCAAATAATAAGTGCAGAAAGTTTAAACTGCTTCCTTTCTGTTCCATCACTCTAACAGTCTAACAGATAAAACTTACGTTTATATATCGAATTCTCAGCAAAAAGTGAAATTAGTAGATCATGTGCAATTACAGTTTTACTCTTCATATTTCAGATCTTAAGTTGATATCAAACTAAAATAAATGTATTTTAACTATGGGTTCAGATTATTCCTGTTAGGGGAAACATAAAAAAGGAAATATCTTGCATTACGTAAATAGTATGGATTCACAATGAAGATTGGTCTAGGTATTATAGTTTCCATTTACTATTTATGTTTCGCAATCCTACCCATCCTATTGTTAATTAATAAGCATTGGTACTGCTTATTTTAACCATTGTAATGTCTCCCTATAAAAATATCAGTGAATTAAATTTAGTTTCGTAAGTAATTGATCAGTATGAATCTAGCCCATCTACGCAATTTCCGGCAATTACGACATTTAGGGCATTTACGGCATTTACGGCATTTACGGCATGCGGCATCAAAAAATATTTTACGGCATGCCGACTTTATACTCTGGTCGAAATGGTCCAAAAGTGACGAAAGACTTCATGAAATAACCGGGAATCAACTTTTATATTTCTCTTACCCTCCCGGAATTATTTCTCCGCCAAAAGTTGAATATTAAATTTGATGGGATTTCCTAGCAAGCCAAGTACATCTGGATTCTGGATTCTGTAGAAGGTGCAAAGCTTAAAATAAGTGGACACTTTAACTAAAAGTTTGATCTACTGTGCTCAGATTTGCAACCTTTACCTCGGCGAGCCGAACCGAGCCGCACAAGTTGTTCCCAAAACTAGTCCAAAATAAATTTTTGAGAGAACCAAACCGAACCAGGTCCAAAAAAATTATTTTATTATGTAATTAATAGTTATATTTTTTCAGACGGTATAAACTCTATTTAATGGTCCACAACAAAAAATAAAAGGTGAAATAGTATTGCTTTTTTCCTTACTTCTAGCACACAGAATGCACTTAAAGGTTCTTAAATGCTATATTGGACATATTAAATCACAATGCATAATTCGACTAAAAATTAACCATAATATTGTATTGTAACCAAAAAGTCCCTAATTAATAATAATTCCAAGAATTTCAGGTCTAATGTTGCTACCTATTTAAGCGTCTTTTCTAATTTTGTAACTTTTAGATGCAAGTGCTCCTGTTCCTACATTATCTCTGAATTAAATTCTTTGTTTAACGTTTCATGCGATAATGTTTACATTATGCGGACATTTAGAGCAAAAAATACATAATTTAATTCATTATGATATACAATAGTAGTGCACACTAATTATAATACACATTGTAATATTAATGTAAACATTATTAATAAGAAAGAATAAACGTTCAAGTCGAAAGGCAGATTGAATTCTGTACGAACAATCACGACTTTCAGGAACAATGAATTTTTATATTACTAATACATTGTGAACTCTACATTATCAATATTATACTGAGTTACTGCAAAATAAGCAAAGATGGAATTAGGGAAATACATGAATTAATCATATTACAATTCATTACGCTTATATTACATGGAACCTTATTAATTATAAAAAGTTATAGGAATGTAGTGTTGAAATTCCTAATGTTTATAGTTAATCGTTAGTATACAGTGGCAACCAAAATAAAGCTTTAAATGGAAATACTAAAAATTCACTGATTAAATGCAAATAGGGTATTCAAGAATCAATAAAATAAATAATAATTTCAATAATTAAGTATAACAAAAAAGATACTACTCTCGTAATAAGGTGAACTCTTAGCAGGCATTACTTCCAAATTACCAGAACGGTCGTACCCCTAAAGGAAGGACTCCCAACAAATTATGACTCAGATTCAGATATCTTACACCTGATGTTCTAAGGTTTGATACGAAACTTGCATCGTTTATATCTATTCTGTTTTCCTTTAAACGGTATTCGAACCTCGGGCTTGCTGGATCCATTCCTAAAAATTAAAATTATTTCGTTTAAAAGACATTGACACAAACAACAGCGCTTTTGGCAACGAGTTTGTAAACAATTTGAGTTGTCCGGACGTTACGGTCAAAGTCAAAATTTGGTAATTCATAAATAAATGCTCTGTCGACTAATTAGCCATTTACAATCTTTATTTATTTAGATGATGTCCTTCTCATAGTGTTGATGAAGATGTGGATTATATATGATACTATACCAGAGGAAATATTTCAGTAATATTCAGGTCTTTTTAAAAATGAAAATGCGTCGCACGATTATATTGTTTCATCATTGAGTTCAAATAATTTTCATCGTTCAACAACATTTTCAAGTACATTCTGGTTTACTTAAACCAAGTGCCAAGTTGATAAAAATTTTCCTTATGTGATAATTTTTTCTTAAATAAATATTTGTGTTTATAAATAGTGTTTTTCCAAAAAAAATTAAGAATAGTAGCAATTAATTTCATTTAATGATAATAAAATGAGGTTTTAAAATGATATCGAAAAACTGTTTGCCCATTATTAGATTTTATTTTCTTTCTTTCGCTTGTAAACACTATCGAATTTTGACTGATTTATTTACTATTCTACAAAAGCAAGACCGTGTGGTTTGGGAAATCCAAATAAAGTTCCTTTATAAAATTATATTTTTGGAGTTAGAATGACATTAATAATAACTATAATTTTTCTAATGAGACTCCAAAAGTTTGCACAACAACTGGACAATAATAAGGTACAACGAATTTAATTGTTAGCACGATAGAAGAAATATTATCCCCTACAGAATTTATTAGTAATCACAGTGCTCCGAGAAGTCAGAAGACCTGTGATTTTTAACAATGTGCTATACCATACTTCCTCAAATTAATAAACTTGAAATCCAAAAATATAGCTAAATTGCCTGTATGTAATTCAATGCAAACCAAACCACCAAGTAACGTAATCGAAGATATGCTACTTTTTGTGCAACCCTGAGCATATTTTTAATGAATATTTATCCAGTGTCAACTGTCATTACTCAAAACTGAAAATATACCTTTGCCGAAAATTTTGATGCAATTTGGTAATCTTTTAGTACATTTACGTCAACTGTACAATTCTTGAACAGCCTTGCCAATTTAGCAAACAATAAGCCATAGTATAATTCAAATAACTTTATATTACTGATTATGCATTTCAATGGACCCCCATTCACAATATTTGACGGTGTAAAAAATGCTTTGAATTGCTTTGAAAAATTCTCCTTGTCTGATTAAAAATTTAGAAACTCTTAATATTGGGCTGTTTCTGAATAAATAGAGCATAAATAGAGTGCAAAATTAAAATTTTGCACTCTATTTGTGGTAAATGTAGTACAACATTAGCAAATTGAATTAAGACTTGAGGCAAAGATATATCATCAGTTTTGAGTAATGATTTGCTTTAACCTTAACGTCAGGCAATCATTGATATTATCCTCTGCATTGCATTTTAATTGTATACAACTTACCTGTGATTGAATTAACAAAATGTCCATTTAATTTCATTTTTTCACCGATGACTCCTGAATGATGTGCACCAAGGGAATTTCCCATTAGGCCCATTTCTTTGGGCTCTACTTTTTGTTCATCGAAAGCTTCTTCTATAAATCTGGCCACCCTCATTGCTACAGTCGGTACATTTGCGTGGTCACCCTGAAAACCATGCTTCACCACGGACAAATATTTCCTAGCTGTAAAGCCATCCACATTTTGAACTTCTGCAAATGAGGGACTGGAACAAAAAATCACATAGAAAAGGTTATAATATCTGCATGTAAACTTTTTCGGTATATACGGTATACGGTTTTCTTACTCTTCCTCAAAATTCTTTGCCTAAGGGGAGTTCTTTACAGGGGTTCCACTATGCAGAATTTCTATGGAACCGTCGTCAGTCTTTTCAAGTTCTTTTTCTTTGTATCCAGTACCACTTATAAGAAGAATTACACAAGCGGCGATAAAAAGGATCTGAGGAAAGAAAATATATGAGTTTATTAAACTATGTGCAGGGTTACAAGATTTTGGGCGAAATTATTCCACAGTGAAAGTATTCTCATCTTTTCTGGGTGGGTAGGTTAGATTTTGGTGATAAAAATTAGGAAAGTTCCGGGGAAGTTATTAAAATGCAAACTGAACACACAAAAATGGTAAAGTACGTTACTGAAAAGCTCTTATGCAAATTAAAAAAATGTTTTGAAAATATATTTGCAAGGACAATTCAACAAACGCCAATTAACAATTCCAATAATAGCTAAAGCATCAGCAACCAAAGTATATTTTGCGGAACATTTTATTTAGATTTTAAGTAAAAAGATTTTGGTATTAAATGTTTGTAAATAACGAAATGTTTGCGAGCTTCTTTAATATAACATATTACGATTTAAAAATTGTGTCCTTATTTCTAACATTTAAGAATCCTAAAGCGTCACCTGAATCATTGGCTTGTTTTGAATTTGAAATGTATAAACTTTCCCAAACTTTTCCAACGGTTCAAAATAGGAAAGGGGGCAATAAATCATTAAGCGATATTGATTATGTGTATAGCAACTTCCAATCTGAGTTCAAATAAAACTAAAAAGATAGTTTGAATGTTTGTCCTGATCTAATCTCTGACAGTGATAATACGCTGCTTTAAGTACTGCAAACAAGAAATTTAAAATTATATTAAAGTTTGCACAAAACAGCTTAAATTAGATTATCGCTATTCATTTTTTATTACAAAGCATTAAAATAGTAATTTGTCGATGTCGTGTCACTTCTTAGAGTCCCTTAATACTAAGTATCTTACCAAAAATAATTGTTTGGCGGCGTTCCATACGCGTCTTATGAGATCTGGATTGTCAGCCATTGTTTTTATTCTGAAACAATGCAAATCAAGAATATTAGTTTCCAATTTTGACAAATATAAATAAATGAATGAACAATGTAAGCAAATAGTAACAAACAATATTTCTGATGTCATTTTCACCTTAGGTGGTATTTTATACCACGTAAGGTGATATTTTATGTGATATTTTAAAGTTACATTAATAACATATGTTTTTCTATGGCTTGTATTTAAGGGTACCTGAATAGTAAAGGTTTTCCAGCAAAATGACCCCTTTATTTCGTACAAGTACTATACCCAATTATTAGTACTATTTGTAAATAAGTGCGATATACGATATAGTTAGTAGTACTGATAAAGATTAGTGAAAAGTGATTACTGTACCTCGCAGAAATGCTAAAGACAATTATTTGCGGTGTGTTTTATTTTAAAAGTTATTACTGATGATAAAAAAGAAAGTATAGTGACAGCAAAATAGCGAGATCCAACCATCACTGAAGAACGCCACAATCTACAACAATCAGGCTATTGCTCATCACTTTCAACATTAATAACAGATTGCTCATGTTCCAAGATTTGGTTTCTAAAAAGTCGTAAAAGTAAACGTACAAATTGGCTCTGAATTCAATTTGTATCGTTCAATTTTGAAATCAGTAATCTGATTTTCAATTCCCTACATAGCTAAACCAAAAGAATCATCAGGGAAATATCATTGTGTACAGGTACATAGGATTACACAAATACTTACGAAACGGATTTTTCAAGAGACAAGAGTTTTAAATAGTAGCAATACATAAATGAATATATCCAATGAATATCATGATCATGAAAAACATAAGAATCTGAAATCATTAAGCACCCAACCATACCAAATGCCATTTTATTAATATCGTGTTTATATTTAAAAGCGTTAGTTAACCCTTTAGAAATTAGTAAGCTGATCAGAAAAATAACATGTACTACAAATTTCATTTCTTGTCATCAATAAAAACCTTTAAATAGTAATTAACAAAAGCATTTTAAAGTATTCCCTTTTTCTTAGATGTTACTTACTTGAGCTGTACAAAATAAAGTAATTCCATTTCACAATCGAAATGCTTGAAGCAGTACTTTAATTTAAGCCTCAGAAAAAGCAATCCAAAAATTTTAGGAGGGTTATACATTATTTTAATATATTATTATTATTATTATTTGTTGGAGACTAAAATCTGTATATGTACCTATTTTAAATATCTTTCCTATGCAATGTGTAATTTTACTTTAACCAATCAAATCATAGCAATAATCTAACTGTTACTCAAAAAGCATCTAAACCATAAGTTCTCTTGTTCAACCTGAAAGAAAAGCATTCCGCTTTTCAGCTCTCTTGTTCTGAAATTCCATAATTAAATAATTCGTGTCTTTTTTGTATTTTTGTGTAAATAAAAACCAGCTTTTTATACAGTAACATATTTGCCACCAGTGGTAGAATTTTTACATGCACTAATTACATAAAATTCATAAATTCGAATCAACCACAAACCCCCAATTACACAGTTACTGCCCTGAGCATAGATATTAACTAACATTTGATGTCACCCATCTTCATTATTATTATATAATTTTATTATATGGCATTATATTTGTAAACTATTAAAAACGGAGAATTGGTAAAAAGTGGAAGGTCGTATTTAGTACTTTTAATGTGTCCCTGAATGAATCACAAATCAAAATGTTAGAAATAAAATAAAAACTCACTTTATTTAGCCACGTAATTTAGTGACGCCTTCAGTCGTATCTAATTTAAGAACCACAATCCACAGTTCAATTTTGTACGTCCTTTTTGTATTTTGTCTGTCCACCTGGGCAAAATGAACAAAAATGGGATATCCTTGGATTTTTAACCTTAGAAACCCCATATACAATGCGATACTTAAGGAAGATACTGTCTTTTCATGTTTTCATTCTAAATTGCTGTTTTATTTAAGTCTATCGTCAAATCTACACACCTTACCTTAGCTTTATTCTAAACCACTTATTGTTACTTAGACTTGTATTCTAAATACATTTTAATGTTATTCACAAAGTAAATTCCCATAATTTTATTTTAAATATCAAACTGGATTGTTTTTAAGTGGATTATGCTTTTTACTAATATTTAGAACATTTCTGTTTCCAAAACTCTATTTTCCAATTGTTCCAATTTCTGTTTCTATTGATGTCTTGTACACTTCACTTCCACAATTTGGTGACAGCATTTATATTAATTTTATCCAATTTTTTTCATTCAAGCATTGGATGGATGAATTTAATTTCATCCAGGGCAAGACAAAACCCTGGTGCAATCATTCAGATTCACAGGACGAAAGTCAAAATCTACTCATCTACTGATTAAATCCTCCCAAGTCTTTCAATTCGCATGTTTACAAATTATTTGCTACTTTAAAACTGTTTTTAGCTGCATTAGGAAAACTTGTTGACATGGCTGAAGCTTATACTAACGAAGCTAGAAAAAGACAGCTGCGTTTGTTGACATTGATTGTCAACTTGGGATTCCAAGAAGGATGGATCACGGAAAATGAAAAGTTGCAAATCGTAAGAAATATAAATAATATTATTTCTAAATCCCGTTTTGACAAGTTTAAGGCATCACTGGAACTGGAACTTACAAAGTCAGCATTATTTGATCTTTTGACACTGCAAAATACGATGGTGAAACCACAGCAAAATTATTGTGTGCCCTGAGATGTGTTGATGAAATAATGCTGGCGCCCGAACCAATAGGATACTCTGATACTCTTGCTGAAAACTATTACTTAAGTTTAATTATGTCCAAATTGTATGCAAACCGTCTCGTTACTGAGGAGCAAAAGCTGATCTATGTAAGTCATTAGATAAGATATATATCTGCATTTATTTATTTTATCAGCTGTTTGGGTGTTTCCTAGGCCAAAACAGATAAATAGCTTCTTAATTGCTACTATTGAATTCAATAGTATTTCTTTACTTTTTTATCATATATAATTGCATATTTACTTGCCTGTTTGCAAAATTTAAGGAAAAAAATCTACAGGAGGAACAGGTGAAGGAAAATGTCATTGTGGAAGAACAATACTATGTAGAATTTCAAATTGAAGACAGAAAAAGTAATCCAGCTGGGAATAGTGCAAATCCATTCCTGATAACTTTGGTTAGCAGTAAGCACTTTACATTATTTAAGGCTAGTGCTTAATGTGTTATCTTTAAAAAGGAAATTGGAATGTATAATTTACATTTATTTATAATATTGTCTGCTAGGTCTACTAGGCTCGTATACATAAGTGAGCCATTAATACCCTCCAAACAAGACCAATGGAGCAGTGAAATGTTGTGAGCGATTTATTGGAGGTTTAGATTGATGTTTGGAACCGCCTTAGTGAATATGAACAAGATCCCTCCTCTTTGGGGTCGGGGGGTATTCCCCCCCCAAGTAGGTGGTAATTAATTTTTGAGCATGCAGTGCTGTTCTACATTGCATTTCCCATCGAATGATATAACTCTTGTGTCTGTAGGTCAACGAATGCCCAAAATACACACCGAAGTATGTGAAAAAAGGGGAAAATCGTGACTTTGGAGGCCTGTAGGGGACACCCTATTGACCTTTTGAAAAAAACTTTTACTCAAAAATACAACTGATGTACACTCTACAACATATCAAAAAATAAAGAATCATCATTGATCCCTGCTAACAATGGGTCCCCGTGCGATGTTCTTACAAATCAAATCGTCAGGATTAATATTTCAGTATTTGCATTGTTAAAAGCCCAAATTGTAAGATTAAACTTTCCAAAGTTTAAAAATTAAACAAAAATATTGCTGTTTTAAAAGATTACACTTTAAAATTAATCCACTTTTACTGAGCGGACTCCTATTGACTTCTTTTCAACATTTCCCATTGAAGCACTGGAAACTGCTCCTTTTACCGATTTAACCATTTACGGTTCTGAAGGAAACAAGTCGTGGGACATGGAAGATATAGGTAGGCTATTTTTTCCGAAGTTATAAAAAACATATCAAAGAGTTTGAATTTTGTGTACCGCATTTAGTCGATGAGAATTTGAGCCGCATTGAAAAGTATGATATTAGCCCATGGTTGATGAACTACGCAATGACCAAACCGAATATCAAATACGGCACAGGATTTCAGATTTCTGATGCTCCTTGCGCTGAATGCGAGATTTCTGTGCAAATAAGTGTCCTTATGAACATCAAAAAAGTTTCACTTTCTAACTACAGGGTAGATCTTCAGGAAGGAGTCTTAATTAGCTCACAAGAAATAAAAATTTAGGATGTCTTTTTTTATCAAAATGGAAATAAGTTGCCTCAGATCTGTATCAATGACTTTGTTGATTTCTCAAAGACCAAGAAAATTCTTTTGTTCAATGACCAGAATAACCAGAAAGCCACCAAAATAGTTTTGGAAATGGAAACAAAGGCTGACATCAAACTTGAAACTCTTACGTTGCGGAATATCACATTGAAGAACTTTATGGCTTGTAAATGGACTGTTAATCTACTTACATGGGATATGTCGTTTACACAAAGTTCAGAGATAAATATCAGGGAACTTTCAATTGAACCTTTCACTTATTTCCGTTCCCATATTGATATTTCCGTTTTGCCTGATTCAATTGAAAATTTGTCCATTCACGAAAACTGGAAAGGAAATTTATTTTGCAGCCAACCAACTGTACTACATAATATGAACTCGATAGCATTGAATGTAAAGAGAAAAAGTAACATTCTTGAGTTTTTACATTCTCAAATTTTAAAATGTCCCAATTTGGTGGAGCTTTTTTTGGAAAAGAGATCTTCTGGAATTATGGAAGTAGAGTTGACTTTAATTCCTCGAACACTCAAAACTCTTAAACTCAAAAATATATGTATTAAAGGCAAAGGAGTGGACTGTGATTTAAAGCTGGATAAATTGGTTTTATATCAATACGTAACTGATAAAATGGAAGCACTGTGTGGAATTCCCATACAAGCAAAAACTTTAGTTATGTGCTTTGAAAATCGCGCATGTGACGCTACAGAATTTATACGCTTCTTGGAGAATCAGAATATCTGCCTTGAAACTCATCACCGTATTTATGCTGGTCATTTTAATTGGAGCACAGATACACAATTGGGTTTGAAAAAAGTCCTTTCAAGAGATACGTTGACCGGGAAACTGAGTATTACGTATTTGAAAATGAAAGGGGAAAGGCTATCGGTTATGACGAATTTAGAATGCAAAGGGAATGAAACTTCGATAAAATCGCCACAATGCAAATACATTTAAGTTTTTTGATACTACTAGACTTTGGTTCAATTTAATTGTGTTTGATAAACAAAATTTTCAATACTTAAAAGCAATTATGTTTTAATTAATTGTATTTACCATCATCGCAAACATTACTACAATGAATATATTTTCCAAAATCCATTTCATTACAAAAATTTCTAATCCTACATATATTTATATGAAATGGGATGGTAACATATATGCCATGAATCAAGCATTCCTCTTTCTGTCCAACCTCCCAAAGATAAGACCACGTGAAACTTAATTGAAGGTAAAAATTAAATGCAAAAGTAAGGTTGAGTGACTTACTCTGTATTACCATTTAATCAGAAAACTTTCAATTGCGTCACATGAAGCTAATTGGATTCATATGTAAGATGTAAGACACACTTTTATCTTAATCTCAATTTTAATGTTAAAATAAAGATTACCCTTATCTAAGCATACACATTTGAAAATCAGAGTGAAACACTAAAGTGAAGTAAGCTTTCCATTGACATTCAAATAGTATTAGCGCACGGCGAAGTACTTTTGCAATCCATTCAAAATATTAAATTTTAACATTTGCTTGGAGCATTTTAATTAGAAAAAATGATGTACTAAAATAAAGATGTCCCCAAATATAACTTATTGCTGAATTGTAATAGTCGTACTTCTTGTTTTTAGTCCTAGTTTTATCTTTTCGAAGGAAAATACTGAAAATATATGTCAATCTAAATTTATCTTTGTATACAATACTGAAAACTTTAAATGAGACTTTTCTGTTGACTTGTTTTATACTTCAGGAGGAAGGGCATAGTGTCTTAATTGTATAACACAATCGACGATTGTAGAGTCGTCTCCTTCAGTGATAAATTCGTTTTTCAAATGTTGTTCAAATAAACCGATTTTTATAGATATTCAATTTAAATACGGTTTCTGTTTATTAAGTGGGGAAGACTTATTAAGCGCTACTTTGACCCGCCCAGTTAGCTATACGAGATTACAGTAATTCAGCCTTCCAACTGAAATAGAGGAATTGGTATAACTTCTGTCGAATATAATTTCTTTCATGTTAAACATCCGGATAATAATATAAAAGTGCTCTGGCATTTCTCATGTATGTTGTCATTTAATGTTTTTAATACATATTAATTACGGAGTTTAGAATTCAAAGTAATTGACAATAATATTAAAATGCAGTTGAAGCTGAAGTGTAATGAAAACAAAAATAAAAACATATGCTGATATTTGATCTTGTCGTTGAAAGTTATTTTATTGTTCTACTTGTTTGTATAATATCATCAATAATATCCCAAATAATTAGTTTTGCAATGGAATAAAGAAGTTGGTACTGTAAGTTGTAAATCAATTCCGAAAGGAAATAACCATTTATTACTCTAACAGAAAATGCTTAATCCACCTTTTATAATGATTTACTAATAGCACGAAAAGGTTTCAAAGGCTTTGTTTATACTACACCATAATATTATCTAAGGGAATTTTCGTATTTTTACTCTCCTTATTTGGACTGTCAACAAGAAAACATATTTGTTGATGATGACACTCAACTTTAATGAATATAACTTGAAAAACTTTTTTTCAGTTATTTTCAAGTTATCATAAAAATACAAAGTCATCAGCATTTTAATATTACCTCCAGGTACCTCCTGCATACACTTCTGTGATTTCTCCTGCCGCGCTGTCATTAAACAAGTCAATTTTGCATTCTACTGCACATTTATGCAATAAAATGCCAAAAGTACCGTGAAAACGGCAAAATATTCACATCTATTTACTTATAGGCCATATATTTACAAAAAATATAGAAACTACTATCGAAAATTTGTTTCTAAATAAAAAATATTTTTTAGACGTTACATTCTTTAAAAATGGAAAATAATTTTTATATTTACTAAAAGTATTCACATATCTTATTTTTTTTAGCACGAAACGTTTAGATCGAAATGTATGTCTGTACGATCACAAACGGCCGAGGTGGTGGTGGGGGAGGTGGGGCAGGTGTATGTGGTGCAGGGGGAGGTGGGGGAGGAGGAAAGTTCAGATTTGCATGTAGAGGGTCCCAGAAATCAAAAAAATGCTTAATTCCTATTTTCTTAAAAACGAGCAAATGAATTATTAAATATTTTTCTAAACCAGGCAAGTAATTTTGAATTGTCAAATTTTTTAAAATTCCGAATGCAAATGGTGGAATAAAATTCTGAAAGGCGAATGACATGAGTAGCACCCAATGCATTTGTAGGGCCACGGCTTGCAACATAAATTTTTTACCAATTAAATAAAGGGCCTTTGTAGTTGATAAACAGTAAATTCGCGTTTCAAAATTTTATTCCAGCTGTATTACTTAGTATAAAAATTTATTTCCAATTTTTAAAAAAATTTATTTCCAATTTTTTAAAAAATTTGCCATTTAAAAATTACTTTCACTTTATGAAGCGCTAAGTTAACTTTTTAGGTGTTTCCCACTTTATGAAGCGCTAAGCTAACATTTTAGGTGTTTCCCACTTTATGAAGCGCTAAGCTAACTTTTTGGGTGTTTCCCACTTTATGAAGTGGTAAGATAACATTTTGGGTGTTTCCCACTTTATGAAGCGCTAACCTAACTTTTTGGGTGTTTCCCACTTTATGAAGCGGTAAGATAACTTTTTGGGTGTTTCTCACTTTATGAAGCGCTAAGTTAACTTTTTGGGTGCTTCCCACTTTATGAAGCGCTAAGCTAACTTTTTATGTGTTTCCCACTTTATGAAGCGCTAAGCTAACTTTTTGGGTGTTTCCCACTATATGGAGCGGTAAGATAACTTTTTGGGTGTTTGCCACTTTTTGAAGCGGTAAGCTAACTTTTTGGTGTTTCCCACTTTATGAAGCGCTAAGCATACTTTTTGGGTGTTTCCCACTTTATGAAGCGCTAAGCTAACTTTTTGGGTGTTTTCCACTTTATGAAACGGTAAGATAACTTTTTTGTTGTTTTCCACTTTATGGCTCCGGATCACGTATACGTATATCAAATATACCCTCTGGCTTGTTTCAGGTTACGGCTTGGCGATTTTTTAAAATATCGAAACCCATTACTGCATAAAACAAATGGACCAAAGCACTATCGTTGCTTATCAGGAAATGAAACTAAAATCACAGCTTACCAATGCTGTATTAAGGAAAATGCAGGCAAAGCCGACTTTGTTGTATTTTGAACCGACTACGGAAGTTATGCTGAGATTTTTACGTGCCAAAAAATATTTTTTGGCCATACTAGATCAGCAACTGTACAGTCAGGTGAAGCAACTTTGGATTCTGGAACTATTCATGACGCAAGATTTCAATATATTTGAATTAAATATGCCTAAATGGAAAACGAATCTAAAATTTGCGATATGAAACCTGAATTGCCATAAACTAAATTCATCTAAGTCTTCATACTACCATATAAAATTTTTCAAAATCTCGACAAAATTTTTTTTCATACAACACTCTTTTCTATATAAAATAACTAAATATTACATTACATGCGGTTAAAAGTACAAAATTGGTCATAAAACCAATCAGTGATATTCTAGTGCAATGAATAAATTATGTCTTCCTCAACAATTGGCTGCATTTATCGGAATTTTATTGCTTAAAAGTATAAGTAATAAACCTTATTTGTAAATAAAGATTAGTAATACCACAACACTACTTTCGCACCTCTTTGCCAGAAGTATAGAATATTTACAAAATTCCCTTTCACACTTACTAACAGATTATTTGTTGGAAGTTAGAGTTAAGTAACAATTTGGCAAAAGTATTTACAGGTAGACATTAATTTTTCAGCGTCTACAGCGGTAAAAATAGTCTCCTAATATTCGTAATCAAATTTACCAATTTATAAATTATTTGATTGCGTTTGTTATGATTACTACAACATTAATAATAAATAATCCCGGTGTTACATTTATGAAAATATTCAGAATAAATAACTTCTACTTTAAAATATTGCGTAGGTAAATAACTTTGATACTACGGTTACAATGATTACAAGACTTGTGACAAAAGTGTGCAAAGAATGTGTGGGCACTCGGGGTATTCATTGTCCACTTTATAAACTGCAGTTTCATAAACTTTGTCTTGACATTCGATCACCATCCTCTCATAAATTCCACTGGCTTGGTCCGGCGGCATCACCCGTTTGTTTTCGTAATCTGTGCAAAAATAAGGTGCAAATATATTTGATACATTTATATTAATTTTAATTATATTATATTAATAAATTTAATATAATTTAATTAGGCAACTATTTTTCATGCAGTACATGGAGAAATATTGTGATTCAAGTGAAAATCTTTTAAACCGTGGTTACGGTAAATAGGACAAGAAATACTGAATACTGAAATAAATCGATTACCAAATAACTCTGCAGTGAGTCCCTGAGCTCTCAAAGACTTGAATCCAACGTGCATCGGAAGAAGAACTGAAATTGGGACCACCATTGGCACTCCGTAATCCAACAGTCTAATACGAATATCGAAACCTGTCTTTTCTTGCGGTGACACTTGTTTATCAAATTGACACCTGGAAAATTGGAATTACTGTACTTTCGGCGATCTCAGATGGGCTTTTATAGTGACATAGCCATTATTACAATTATGTTACCTTTCGAACCGAGAACCCAATTTAGCGACATAGTATCCCTTCAGTGTTAAATTTTTCTTAGTAATGAAACCCCTTAGTCTCCCTTCGTGTTCTCTGTAGAACTTTTGAAGAATCCCATCCATTAGCAAATAGTCTTTCAGATCAGTGTGACTTCTCAGCTGAAATAAAAGAAATTCTTTTACAGTTGTACTTCAATCAAACAAAAGCCTTTAATTTTACTGCTTCAGTTAAATCCTCTGGATGAGGTGGACCTAAGCTAGGCTCACGTATCAAAGCAGCACCTGGAGACCTAACCATTTTCCAAATTTTAATTCCAAATGGGCAAAACTTTATTAGGTAAACTATAGACAAATTAACTTACTCATTGGTAACGCCTTTGTCTTCTTTTCAATGAGCCATTCTTCATCCGAAGAAATATCAGGATTATAGGGTCTCTTCTTCTTCTTCGAAAATTTTTTCGGTGATACCCTTATCTGAAAAATATCAATTACTGCAACATAAATTTTCACCTTTCGTTTACATGACTTAATCAAATGCCATCAAGATCAATTTGCTACACATTTTACGATATTTCAGCAATAATTCTTAAGAATGTTATTTTATACTTACCCCGTTTCCACCGGATTTAGGACCGTAATTCGAACTTCTTCGTTTATCTTGCTTTAATTCGTCGCTGTCAAATCTTGCAGGTCTGACGTCGTCACTAAAAAGTTTGACTTCGTAATCGTCTTCTGATTCTGAGGTCCGGGGATTCATTCTGAACTTTGATTTTGCTATCAATTTATTCCAAGATTCTACAAGTTTTTGAAATCAATTTTGTACGTTTGTGATTAAACTGACAATAAGACTATGGTCTACTTATCCAAAACTTATTTATCCGTCGCAAAATATAACCTGAAAAATATTTTTTATAAGACGAAATTTTCAAATGTAGCTTGGCTATATTGTTGTTAACTTATCAAAATTATAACTCAACCAGCCAAAGTCATCAGTTTGTCGTAACTTGGATTTATCTTAATCCTTCCTTTCGAAACTACAAGACAACAACAAAATCCTAATCACCCAAGAAGCACCAAACAATATACCAAATGAGGACGCTTTGTAAATTTTGATTCAATGTAAACAATCAACTTCAATTCTAAGAGGTTTCGTAAATGTTGTAAGGTCCAGAGAGTGACTCTGGTCTTACTTTGCCTATCTTCCATGTGGAAGATAAGAAGAGTGCAGTGAGCACGTATTGATTGATTGATTGATTGATTGATTGAATTTATTTATTTCAGTGACAAGTTATTAACTTTTACAAAGCAAGCTCAGTAATATGTTATTTCCTTATAGCAAGTCACTTTAGCTAATTTAGGTAAAAAGTAAAATTAAAGGTTTTTTGCTTAACAGGTTAATCTGATTCAATAGTTAAAGTTATTGTAACTTAGGATGTATAGTATTATTATAATGTTTCACATTGTGTCAAGGTCAGAAATTATAATATCATGAATTAGCTATAATATTTTATCGTTGTTTAATTATATTTTGACGTATTTGAGAGTCAAAGGAAGTGAGGGAGCTGGTTTGTTGGATGTTAGTTGGGACCGAGTTCCACAATTTTGCACTTCTATATGCAAATGATCCTCGTGTAAACGAAGTGAAGAATTTTGGCAATATAAAATCGCTTTGTCTTCTCGTGCTTCTTTCTCTACTTGGTTTTAAGAAATAATCTGTTCCTAATAGATGTTGGCTTGTAGGAGAGTTTGCGTTCAATACTCGTGTATGGATAAATAGTAACGTTTGCACATCTCTTCTTTCGCACATTGTCAAAGTGTTGTTATTTTCTAGATACATGAATTTCTTTTGGGCTTTTAGATTGCGCTTATTCCACAATATACTCTCACTCATTTTAACTATCAGTTTATCTAATTTGAGTGTTTTTGTCTGAGAAATATTTCCCCAGATTCCAAGACAATAATCTAGTTTAGACAGTACAAGTGAATTACATATTATCCATAGCTTATCTTTGTTAAAGTATTTTTTATATCTAACAATCATTTTTGTTCTAGAACGCATCTCACATATTACTTGATCTACATGAGCAGACCATTTTAGATTTTCGTCTAGTATTACACCTAGATATTTAAATTGGCTCACAATTTCTAATGCGGTATTGTTTATCAATAATACGATGGCTGCCTTTTTCAAATTTACTGGTCTGAATATCATCACTTTGGTCTTTGCAATGTTCAATTCTAGCCCATATTTTTTGCTCCATTCGTTTACTGCATTGAGATCCAGTTGTATAAAGGCTTCTGCTTGTTTTAAGTTGGCTGATGAGAAATATAATACGTAGTCGTCGGCGTAAAGGGCACTTTTACAAAATATAGGTACATTAGGCACCTCGTTTATGTAGATAGAAAATAGGAGAGCACTTAGGGAACTTCCTTGAACTGTGCCCCTGAAGAGTAAAAACGGGTCATCATTACTACAAAGTCCTCTCAGTAACACATCACTAAGATTTGGATATCGTACAGGTCTTCTGAGGTTTAATGCGATTATTGCATCGTCAATATCTAATCCGTTTTCTTTTATACGGTAGTCGAATCTCGGTCCTGTTGGATCCATTCCTGTAAATAGTAAATAATTTTGTTTAAAAGCATTGACACAAACAACCGCGCATTTAGCAACGAGTTAGTAAACAATTTAAGGTGTCCGGACGTTACGGTCAAAGTCAAAATTTTGTACTTCCTAAATAAATAGCTGATTATACTGTGGACTAATTAGCAATCTACAATCTTTGCTTATTTATTTAAATGATGTCCTTCTCGTAGTGTTGATCAAGATGAGGATTATATATTCCACCATGCCAGTGCAAATATTTCAGTAATAGTCAGGTCTTTTTAAAAATCAAAATGCGTCGAACGATTACTTTGATATTATATTATTTCAACATTGAATTCAAATAATTTTCATCGTTCAACAACAATTTTCAAGTACATTCTGGTTTACTTAAACCGAATACCAAGTTGGTAAAGATTTTTGCTTATGTGGTAATTTTTACTTTATAAATATTTGTGTATTTCCAAAAACATTAAGAATAAAAGCAAATAAATCATTTAACGATCATATTAGGATGTTTTAAAACGGTACCGAAAAAAATGTTTGCCCATTATGAAATTTTATTTTCTTTTTTTGAACTATTTGAATGTTTCACTGTATAATATAGAACTGCAATAATCATTGAAGATATATATTTTTGTTTTTATTTATGTTACGGTAACACCACTATTAAAAGAAGTCGGTAGTTCGATTAAAATGTAAAAATATTTGAATTGCATCCTTATAACTAGAGAAATTTTCTGAAGGGTACGTTAAAATGATTACAAATTGTGCATGTTATATGGAAGCATATGATGGTAATTCTGGAAAAATAAAGTAAGCAAAAGCATGTGAAGCATGTGCTATTATAGTGGTACATGCACTGCATGCACATCTTACGCTATCAAAAACTATCAAATTTTGACTGATTTATTTACTGTTCTACAAAAGCAAGCCCGTGTGGTTTGGGAAATCCAAATAAAGTTCCTTTATAAAATTCTATTTTTGGGAATGAGAATTTTTGAGGCACAACGAATTTGATTATTAGCACGATAGAAAAAAATATTATCACCTACAGAATTTATTAGTAATCACAGTGCTCCGAGAAGTCAGAAGACCTGTGATTTTTAATAATGCAATTCTATATTACAGCAAATTAATAGACTTGAAATCCAAAAAATAGTGAAATTGCCCTTATGTAATTCAATAAAAACCAAAACACCAGGTAACGTAATCGCAGACTTTTTGTGCAACTCTGAGCATATAGTTAATAAATATTTATCCATTGTCAACTTTCAGTACTCAAAACTGAAAATACGCCTTTGCCGAAAATTTTGATGCAATTTGGTTATATTTTAGAACATTTACGTCAACTATACAATTCTTGAACTTTCTTGATAATTTAGCAAACAAAAAGCCATATTCTAAATTCAATTAGCTTTATATTAAGGATTATGGATTCCCAGTCACAATATTTTACGGTGTAAAAAATGCTTTGAATTGCTTTAAAAAATTTTCCTTGTCTGATTAAAATTTTAGAAAATCTTAATTTTGGGCTGTTTCTGAATAAATAGAGCATAAATAGAGTGCAAAATTAAAATTTTGCGCTCTATTTCAGGTAAATGCACTACAACATTAGCAAATTGAATTAACACTTGATGTAAAGGTATATCTTCAGTTTTGAGTATGATTTGATTTAACCTTAACGTCAGGCAATCGTTGATATAATTCTCTGCATTGCAATTTAACTGAATACAACTTACCTGTCATTAAATTAGCCAAATGTCCATTTAATTTCAATTTTTTACCGATGACTCCTAAGAGATATGCACCAAGCGAATTTCCCATTAGGCCCATTTCAGTGGGCTCGACTTTTTGTTCATCGAAAGCTTCTTCTAGAAATTTGGCCACCCTCATTTCTACACTCCGTCCGTTTGCGTGGTCGCCCTGGAAACCATGCGTTACCACGGCTAAATTTTGCCTAGCTGGAAAGCATCCACATTTTGAATTTCTGCAAATGAGGGACTGGAAGAAAAAATCCCATAGAAAAGCTATGCTATATATATACAAGAAATGCTATATAAACTATTATGGTATATACGGTATATAGTTTTCTTACTCTTCCTCAAAAGTCTCTGCGTAAGGGGAGAATTTAACTTCCGTGCCACTATTCAGAATTTCTACGGAGCCGTCCTCAGTCTTTCCAAGTTCTATTTCTTTGTGTCCAGTAACACTCATGAGTGTTATACAAGCGGCGATAAATAGGATCTAGGGAAAGAATATATATGCGTTTATTAAACTATGTACAGGGTTACCAGATTTTGGGTGGAATTATTCCACAGTGAGAATATTGTCAACTTTTCTTGGTGGGTAGGTTCAATTTTTGTGATGAAAATTAGAAAAGTTCCGGGAAAGTTATTAATATACAAACCGAACATACAAAAGTGTTAAACTACGCCACAAAACGAGTTGTGAAGCATAATTTAAAAAAAGTTTTAAATTAACTATTTCAAACTCAACTGATTTTATGCTTTTATGCAAATCACAAAACATTTGAAATGATGTTTGCCAACAATTCAACAAATGCAAATTTACGATTTCAATACTTGCTAAAAAAAGCATCAGCAACCAAATTATTTTTTGGGGCAAAATTGAGTTTTTCGGGGTGTCAAAAATAAAAACTTACCAAGAAGATATTTGGAATGTTTCGTTGTATCCAGTTTTTAGTATTGATAATACCCTGTCCTAAGATCTGCAAACAGGAATTGTAAAATTATATTTAAGTTTACACAGGACACCATAAGTTGCGCTATCGCTATATATATATTTTACCATAAAGCATCAAAATAATAGATTATTGAAGAACTAATATTTTTGAATGCTGATATGAAGGAATAATAAATAGACTCAGTTAAAGAAGTGCAAATTTTATATCATGACAACAAAATGTAAAAAAAATGTTTGTGGAAGGTTGGTATGTTTGGCAGTCAGTATACTTGTCAGTGTCATGTCACTTCTTTAATTGAGTCCCGTATTGCTAAATTTCTTACCCGAAGAAAGGTTTTAGTTGCTTTCCATATCCAAGTTATTACGTACTCTGGATTATCTCCTCCGTCGTCGGCCATTACTGATATTCTAAAACAATGCAAATTAATATTACCATGTATTCCGAATTAAAACCCCATGGATCTTTTTGTTTCAAGTAGATTTTTTCTCATGTAAAGTTCGTATTAAAAGCCTCATGGGGGCTGTATTACGGTCGGGGTTTTATTGTTTCAACGCATTTATTTAAAGTCAAAATGATTTAGGTATACAAGTAAAAAGTAGCCAATAAGTAAGAATGTATTAATGTAAAATAGTATCAACGGTATTAACATAGGTACTCCACATCAAACCGCGGCCACTTCCATCATTTCACCATTTGCCTAATCTCTACTGTGAGATAACAGCGTTATACCTAGGTATATGGGTACGATAAGTACACCTAACGGCACTACTACTCCTATGCATTCATTATTCATTTGGGCAGGAGGTTTTATTTCGAACCGGGGCTCTTATAGTTTGGTGAGCCTTTTAAGACACGTTATTACGGTAGGGGGTTTTAATTCGGAATATTCGGTAATTGCGAATTTTGAAAACTATTGATAAATGAACTAAAATATAAGCAATTATAAGTAAAAAAAAGATATTTCTGTTGGGATTTCCACCTGCAGTTTTGAAGAGTAAGATAGATTACTGTAAGTAAAAGTAATAGTAGTATTAGTAATAATAAGTAGTATTAGAAGAAGTCTGATGGGTAGTCTGAAGTTATATAACACACGTATTTCTAGGGTTTGTATTGTTAAATGAGCACTACATATAATTCGTTTGTTTAATGTCGTTTGTGACACTTATTAATAGTTTTTTAGTTTGGTGACTGACCAAACGGTGACGGTTAATGGTATGCGAAAAACCAAATCAACCAGCACCAACGAGAGCAGCCCCACTACACAACAATCTACAACAACAACAATTAACTTCACTTCTAAAATGTTTCGTAAAAGAAAACGTACAAATTGGCTCTAAACTCAATTTGTATCGTTCAGTTTCGAAATTAGTCTTCTGATGTTCAATTCCATTTCAATAGCTAAACTAAAAGAATTATCAGTGCCACATCATTGTGTACAGGTATTTCTGGCTACACAAGTAATTACGAAACGGATTTTTCAAGAGAAAAGTTTTGAATCGTAGCAATAGGGAAGTGAATATGTCCAATAAATATCAAGATCATGAAAAACGTTAACAAAGATAATCTGCACATATATATGTATCTAATCCTACCAAATGGCAATTTATTGTTATCTTGTTTATATTTGAAAGATTTAGTTAACCCTTTCGAAATAATCAAGCTGAAGTTTATCCATTATTTTATTTAATAGTATATTTATAAAATATTAAAAACGGAGAATTTTTAAAAAGTGGAAGTTCGTATTTAAAACTTTCAATGTGTCCATGAATGAAATACAAATCAAAATACTGGAAAGAAAATAAAAATTTGCCTTATTTACCTTCGAAATTGAGTGACGGCTTCAGTATTATCTAATTTGAGAAACACAATCGGGGGCTTCCCTAATCCGATGAATGTAATTCGATGAAAATGAATGGAAACTGATGAATATACTGAGATTTGTTTATTTTTTATTAGGTTAGGTTTGTAAATATGCGTTACTATGGACACGTTAATAATTAATTGTTGCCCTGAACATCGTAACGCGTATTTTACAAACCTAACAAAAATAAACAAATCACTAAAGCCATTCATCGGTTTCTATTCATTTTCATCGAATTCCATTCATCGGATTAGGGAACCCCCACAATCGGGCAATAGACACCTTCAAGAATACGGAAAGGGTTTATTTTACTGTATGTAGTTAAACCTTTATTTCCAAGTCCGGTCAAATAGTATCCGCTCTTCTGGAATGCAATTCAATTAAAATCCAAATTGGTCTATCACCTATTATATTATGTAGTCCGCCAGTTGTTGAGTTGTAATCCTGAATGAAAATCGTCAATAGAGAATCAAATTGCTCAATAGTTCATTTCAACAATAAATAATTAATTTCTGTGTTAAATGTAAGTGATTTAATCAAGAGCGACTCCTGCAATGACCAAATTAGCACAGGTAACTTTTCCACGAGTTCCTATTCCTAATCCACTCTCATCACCATAAGATGTGGCCAAAAGGGAATAAACAACTAAAAATATTTTGTAATGCTCTATTTCGAATCAAAATAATATTGTGAAATACTAACTTCTCTCGCCAATTTCAAAGGAATGACTAGGTGGAATAATGATTATCATATACACATACTTTCATAACCAGAAAATAGTCAATTCAGATTTGGAGTTTTATAGAAAAAACCACATAACAGTAAAACATTATACAAACATTTTGTACACTTTAGATTTTCTTTTCCTCACAATAAATCGATAACAAAACTGGTGTAATCAGGATCGGAACACCAGTATGTAATTTAAGTCGACAGAAATGAATACACATATAAATATAGGTTTTCAGTTTGCACATTTTTTACTGGAAAAACTTGAACATATTTTCTACCTTGCTGACTATTTAGACCTCCGGAATACTTTAAAAAATGTTTCATTTATCCTTCATATCTTAATAAGTTTGCCGTCTGTACACAACAACCAATTATTTAGTTAAATTAAGCCTTAATTAATTAATTTGAGAAACGATTAGTCCAGAAACAGTCACAGTCCAAGAACTGGATTCACAATCTTGAAATACATAAGAGTCACAGAGTTACAGATTGACAGCTTAATTTACGTACTAGTTCTTAATTTACTAGTATCTCTAAGCTTCAGTATTATTTAAATTAAACACATGTTAAGATTGGAAAATTTTATGATACCACTTTTTAATTATGTTGACAATAAATTAGAATACTAACGTCAAAATAAGAATTGATAACATGATTGAAGAGGCGACAGCAGTATTAATACCACCACAAGTATCATCACCACTCGGTCCAATCAACAATTGCAATGTTGACTCATCCATATTACCTGTATTGGAATTTTCGTGTTCACTCCAGCCGAAAGCAAAGTAACAACATTACCAAATCTTGGCTAGCTGGTAAGTCAACCTCATTAGGTATGTCCACAACGTAGTGACTGAAATAAAAAAAATCATATAGAAAAGCTTAAATTATCTACATATAAACTATTTCGGTATATACGGTATATGCTTTTTTACTCTTCCTCAAAATTCTCTAAGTAAGGGTAGAATTTGACAGCTGTGCCGCTATGCAGAATTTTTACGGAACCGTCTTCAATCTTGTCCAGTTTTATTTCTTTGCATCCAACATCATTTATGAGAGGAATTATGTAAACAGCGATAAAAAGTATCTAGGGAAAGAATATACAGGGTGTAAATAAACTAAAGTGGCCCCCTGTACCGGAAGAACCAGAGACAGTACAGCAAAACTGATAACACCATTCGAAAGCCAGTACAAAGTTACATTGAAATCCATGTTTTCATCAAAATCGGTAGAAGGTAAGCGTGTCAAATAATTCGGCGAAAAATAAAAGTAAAAAAATGTACCCGGTTTTCGGTGATTCGGAGTTTTCTCCGCCGAAAAATAAATTTTTTTGGAATAATATTTACACAGCTGCAACCCATGTTATATGAGTGATTTTTCCTGAATTTTTCATAATAATCGAATATGGTTGAATTTTCAACTTTCCTGGAATTTTCTTTCACATTCCAGGAAATTCCAGAAAAGTTGAAAATTCAACCTTGTTCGGTTATTATGAAAAATTCAGGAAAAATCACTCATATAACACGAACTGCCGCTGCGAAAATGTTTTTTCACAAAACTTATTTTTCCGGCCGAGAAAACTCCGAATCACCGAAAACCGGGTACATTTTTTTTACTTTTATTTTTCGCCGAATTATTTGACCCACTTATCTTCTACCGATTTTGATGAAAACTTGGATTTCAATGTAACTTTGTACTGGCTTTCGAATGGTGTAAACACAGGGGGCCACTTTAGTTTATTTACACAGTGTACATACGTTTGTTTAAATGTGTGCAGGCGGGTTAAAAAGTTTTGGGTGGCATTATTCCAGTGAAAATATTCTCAACTTTTCTGGGTGAGTATGTTCGTCTTTTGTGATAAAAATTAAGAAAGCTCTTGGAAAGTTATTAAATTGCAAACTGAACACATAGAAATGTACGAGTTGTGAAACATTTTAAAAAAATATGAAAACAAAGTTAATTATTTTTAACTCCAAACTGATTGCTAGTGAAAACCTCTTATGCAAGTATAAAAATTTATTATTGTAAATTGATTAACTAGTAATATCTGTAATACTTGGCTTGATTAAAGTTGTACTTCGTGCTTTCTTGACTTATTAATATTACTTCAACCGAATTTTCGTTCCTCAATACTTATTTATATTTAAGGGTAAATACATAATAATTGGGATAGTAAATGTTTCGAAGTCAACATATTCGTCAATGTCATGTCACTTTTTTAATAGAATATTTAATACTAAATTAATCTTTTAGTGGCACTCCATAAGCGGGTAATTCTGTCTGGATTACCCTCCGACATCGTTGGTATTCTAAAACACAGCAAATTAAGAATATCAATTTCCAATTTTGAAAATTATGAATAACTGAACAAAAATAGAAGGAAATAGTAGTAAATAATATTTCTGAGGAGATTTTTACCTTGCGTTGTAAAAAGTAGTAGTAGATAGTATAAAATTGTATTTAAGTATTAGTTTAAAAAGTAGTGGCTTATATCGAATTAAATAGTAACTTTATAACATAAAGCTATCAGATTCGCCCAATCATCAATAATTTAAGCAAACTTCCAATTTGGTTGGTGATGAGAAAGAGTTAGGAATTAGTGGTAGCCAAAGTCTGGATCACAAAAAGCACCGATGAGAGCAGCCCACTTCACATCAATCACTGTTGTTGATTACGGTTGTATTAATATCACCATGAACAGATTGTACGTGCTCCGAAATTTCTTAAACGACAAAAATTTGAAATCCAATTTGTATCGTTCAGTTTCGCAATTCTTAGTTTCAGTATTTCTTTGTCATTTAGTCCGCTGTAGTACCTGTCGCCATTGTCGAAATAGATTTCTTAATTTCCTTGTACTAAATAGATATGCACTTGCAATAATTCATTTTTAGCATTTCTTCGCATTTAGTTCCAATGTACTCTGAAAATTTCCGGTTTTGTGTGATCTTATTTAAAGTCGATGAATTCTCGTTTCTTCTTACAGAAATAATGGAGATTTTATTATTTGCAATTATGGGTGAATGGTTTGTCATCCAAACGCTTGGCATTTCTAGTTCTTGCATGAAATACAATTTCACCACGGGTTCTGACGGGAAAATGCGACTGCTGCAGACTCGGCAGGTACGAAGTTATATTTTAATTACTGTCATTATATCAAGAAAGCTTTAACTTATTCAAAAACTTTATTCGTTTTACTAGAATTGCAAATA